>VXAB01014115.1:35441-117370 GCA_013399175.1 Odontophorus gujanensis | reverse complement strand
AAAAAAAAAAAAAAGTGTATTTAAATATTACCCAGTATATAACAAACTGTATTTGTGTCAGTGAAGAATCTCAAAGAAAATAAAGTGTAAGCTGTACAAATGTAGCTCTGTTGACGAGTATAGCTAATATTTCCATGTAATTAAGATAATTTGAAAGGATGTGAACACAAACAGGCTACACCAATGCAGTATATTAAAATTCCCCCTGTAGCACACATTACAATCAATAAAAAGAAAATAAAATCTGAATAATACTAGAGGTAGCAGCTGTTTGTATTTTCTGTTATTCTGAGCATCTCTGGAGTCCAAACCTTCGAACATTGCTCCCCTGATAAAAGGCTTGTGTGCGATCAGCAGACATACAGCAAGCAGACTGGTAAGCTAGATGTCTGCAATAGTGTTTGAAGTATCTTTCCTTCTACAATGGAAGTAGTACTTGTAAAGAAGTGCGTTGACGACCTGCATTAAATCACAGCTCAAAAAGCTATGGCTGTTTGCTGTTTTACAAGCCACTTTAAAAAAAAAAAAATCCACAAGTTGTTTAAGTAAGCTATGCAGTTCCACAACATATAAATAGGGTAAGTTTCAAGAGTTCCATATAACCTCTAAAATAAATGCTAGCTGAATATTAATGGAGTAACAATAATATTAATCATAGTAATGCCTTAGTTCTGGTGTCACAAGAATGTGCTTCCTTCATATGGGACAATTCCTGGAGGATGTTGGTGAGATCTGTTTTATGTCTGGTAAAAGTGATGGTAGTGGTGGTGGTGCTCGTGGTGGTGGTGGTGTTCATGTCTCTGTATCATTTGTCCAACTTGACCTTCATATAGAATGACTGTGGGCAGGTCTCTCACATGTTCCTTTTCCACAACTGTCCCTGGAGACTGGAAGGTTTTGCACATTTGGTGATTCTCCTTTGCTCTCTGCTTATGCTTCTTATGAACCTGTTGAGACTGCAAGGGGAGGTAAGGAAGATTTTGGCCTACCCGTGCACTTGGAGAAGCCATTGGCATGGCCCCTGCTTGAAAAGGTTTATTTCTTACTGCCCTTCCAGAATGCACAGGAGCAACATTTTTACCCTGGGCCTTGGGAGATCTCACAAAGTGCTTGTTGGAGTCCTGGTTCCGGAGCCTCTGTTGGATTTCTGCAATCTTGGCATAAGAACTCTCAGCCAGATTGATGTGGCTTGGATCAACCACTTGAGATTTCCTATGGTGGGCATGGAAGGTTTCAGGTTCATGAGAACGGGATCTAGTTTGACTCACAACTCTGCTTGGTGGGTCATGTTTCTGAGCTGCTGGAGGAGATCCTAGAGAATAACAAGCTGAATTAGTCATCCAGTATTTTGAAGTTTTAATTAGTAGCATACAGTTGGCAGGGACAGCATTGTCAGCAGAGTGAATTTTTCATAAGGAACTAAATGCAATTACAGCTGTCTAGTTTAACTGCATTTAATAATTTTCATTAGTAAATAATACACACACATATATAAACATATGTAAACATACATTCCATTATATGTATTTAAAAGTTTTTACATTTCATTCTCCTTGACTCATCTATTTGAAGTTCACCAAAATAACTGCAAGAAGAATAGTAAGAACTTGACAGAGTGCCGAGAAAGGAAGGAAATCCAAATCACTTTAATTGGGGAACAGAAAGCAGCATTCCAGGTATGAACCCACATTCTCTGATTTTTTTCGTCTGTAATGAGTCTAAAAAAACCTCCAAATGTATGCTGGTATCATCTTGAGAATGACCTCCACTATCCAAAAATCAGTCTTCACCTCATCTACAGACTAAACTCAGTAACTCAGATATAACGATTGTTCTCCTAGGCTCACCTCCATGTTTACCTACACAAAGAAATACTTCAAAGCAAGCTTGCAGCACATTCGCCACTCCATTGTGATTCCACCTTGCAACATTCATACAGTTCTTCTCCTTCAAAATTCCTTTCCCTGACGTGGAACATGCAGCTGAAGAAAGAAAAGACCAAAAACTTGCAACATAAACTACCAAATTACCTGGCCCAAACTTTGATGTGTAGTTTTCTATTCCTGCAAGATCCAAATAGTGGTTTCTCCTTTCAATGTTCTCATCAACACAGTGACGATAGCACTCACTTTGCTCTGGATTGTTCTCACTCTGGTGATATCTGTCAGCAGAAAGCAAAATTACAATTCAGCAGAAGTTCTTTATTGTTGTTACCACCATCTGCAAACCAACAACTAATGGCCCCTTTGAAGTGACAGGAGTGGCCCGCAAAGAAACAACAAAGGCCTGAAATTCTGGGTGACTGGATTTGCTAAGTTGATAGGCCTGAACTGACTGTTCTTTCCTCAAATATAAATTGACCCTTGTGTTGCAAAGCAAAGGAGGCTTTCAAATTGCATCACAAATGCAAAACCAAATAAAAACGCTTCAGGGATTTATTACATTCTGTCTTAGGGCCAGTCCATTCAACTGATCCTCTAATGTCAGCATGCCAAAGAAAACCTGCTGTTTGGTTCATGTCTGTCCCTACCACTGTTGGGAAGCACTGGGGTAAGCCTTGTGTCAGATACACGCTCGTGTATCTGCTTCAGAAAGACAAGCAACAGGTGTAGTAACTAGAGAGAACCTGAGAAGAAAAGGTGGAGGACACCTGGAGATAACTGCTCCTTTCCAAAACACACATTATAAGGTCAGATCAGCCATTGGCTTCAGAATCTCAACTCCTTTTCCTGCTCAGCTTTGTGACTTTATTTATAGCAGAACTATTTCCTGTGAATGAATATCTGAAATACCATTCATTTATGAGGCAGAAAAAAGTCAGCTAGAGATTTATAACACTGTGGCCTATAATGCCCAACAATTTAATTCAGAAGTTTAAATGGATGTTTGCAGATATGAGCAATATATCTTCAGTATAACAAATAGGGTAAGAACTGCCTGTCATTCAGATACCTTGGCCTCCAAGACCACAAGATGCTTTGCTTTTTCGTACACTCCATGTGATTGCAGTGATGTCAGCCTAAGACAGAATTTGTCCTCGTATCTTACATGGGTTGCTAAATACATGCTCCATTCTATATGGTGGCAAGTACTCTGTTTTTAGTCTATTAACACATTTCCAGATTTCCAGAGGTTACCAATTCCACTGAGCTTTGGCATGAACTGCTATCCTGTCTATGGTCACACTGTTCAGGACATTACAGAACCAAGTGCCTAGTGTCTGTGTCACACACAGTTTCTTTGATAAATGACACAAGTCTTGACCTTCCTGGAAAACAATCTGGTAGAGGTAGAATCTCCTGAATGTTAAGTAGAGTCTTCCTGAAAAGCAGCTAAGCTGCAAAGTCTGAGTCAGCTTTGAATTTCAGAAGTGGCTTCAAAAAAGAGGAAATGTCCAGATGTTCTTTATTTTCTAGACAGATAGCCAGCTAGGTACCCTACCTGCACAGGCACACCTTTATAGGGTGTTACACTTTAACAAGTCAACTTAAGAGATCTCTGGAGTAGAACTTGGCTAACTTATGTTGCCAGGTGTAAGTTGTCTATAGAAACTATCAGGACTTGCAGAGAAGTGCTGAAGACAATGCACAATCAACCCTCAAAAAAACACTGTTGGGCTTGATCCAGCACAATGAAGTAACACTGCACACTGCACTGTCTGTTGAAAACAAAATTAATGGGGAACCGTTTTTTTTTTTTTTTTTTCCCTTGTAATAAATTCCATCTCTAGTCAAGATATTGAAGAAAAGCCATGCCAGTACTGCCACAGCCCTCCATTCTAACAGCTTTCTTGCATGCAAGATGACGCTCAGCAATACATACATACACAGCAAAGCAATTATGCACTGATGAGAGATGTGCTCCACTCTCAAAGAGAACTAAAAGTACTTCAGAGAACAGAGCTGTCTGGCACCCAGCTGCAGTCCTCTTCTGCTTGTATATGGGAATATCCAGGCATGCATCAAGCATGCGTCACACACAGTGTAAGAATACACATTTTTGCTACAGATTTCAATCTTAAAGAAGGTAGATTGCAGTTGGACATGAGGAAAAAGTCTTTTACAGCGAGGGTTGTGAGGCACTGGAACAGGTTGCCTGCAGATGTGGTGGAAGCTTTGTCCCTGGAGACTTTCAAGGCTGGCTGGGCCAGGCTCTCAGCAACCTGATCAAACCATGGATGTCCCTGTTCATTGCAGGGTAGTTGGACTGGATGACCTTTAAAGGTCCCTTCCAACTCGAAGGATTCTATGCTTTTTTTATTGTTGGGTTTTTTTGTTTGTTTGTTTGTTTTTTTAAATTAAAAAATGCAACTTCTTAAGAGTTTGTGGAGTGTATGAAAGCTCTGTCTAAAATTCCCACAATGGACTGTCATTCTGATGGTAAGCATGCAGCAACAGAGTGGGTAAATAAAATAGAGTGGTGACAGAGTGCCGCGCAGAAAAACACAGAGACATTTCCTGAAAGCCACATTCACAGATAACATACAGCTTAGGGCAGCCAGGGACAAATCACTGAAGCAGGAAAGAGTGAGAGAATATTCATCAGTTGTAAAATTTGGACGTTTAGAGACTGGTGTCATCACATTTTCCATGTTGCACTAAACCAAACAAACCAGAGTGCCATTAGGATACTCACATTGCTGCCTGCCAGCTCTCTTCCACGGCCATTTTCTACCATACAAGCCAGGCAATCTAGCTATGAATGCAGCTGCTTGATCCTGATACTTGTATCAGCCCTACAGGTGAAAACTCCTGCCTGTAGCTTCTAGCAGTTGCAAAATCTAACCCATTTATCTCCCACCTTCAGGATAAAAAACATTCCTATCCATACTATCTTGAATATTAATCATATCTTGCCTAGAATTCCTAAGTGACTGAATTTGTGAAATGTGTGCACTTCTCACAAGTTCTCAGTGCTGAGAACTCTTGAGGGGAAGCTTCAGTGCTAATACCATGAGAGAGAGATGAGGCTCAGGGAGCTTTCCTGACAGTTAGCAATGTAGCCAGTGCACAAACACCTATGCAGCACTCACAGTGGCCAGACTCTTTGTCCTGTCTGCAGTTAATGAGGCACAACAAGAACTGTCAGTTGCTGACAGCTGTCTAATGCTGCTCAGCAAAGGATACGCTTTTGTCCCATCTAGAAAGCCTCTTACTGAAAGGATGAGATGGACAAATGCAGCAGGACCAAGCATCTGCCCCAGTATTTGATGCCTCTGTGCCTGTGGATATGAATGAAAATGGGTGCCATTCCTAAAACACTTCCAAAAACAGGACTTTAAAGGTGGATAAGAGAGGGACTTCAAACTTATGGAGGATTTTTGCAATAGATTATCAAACAGTCCATTAAATTTAAAGGGCACACCTTTGCCAGTGGAAATCTGAGGATCGTATTTAGGCCAGTAAGCAAAAACATGGAGTATTCTTCAGTTTACACTCAATGCTCTTTATTTCACAAAAGATTTTGTACAGAGTTACTAATGGAAGTCATTTTTAAATCTGAAATTTCATCCAGCTGGCATTCGCTCAGTGGCATAACCCATTAACATTTTTACTCTGTCCAGAAAAGGGAGAAACATTTTTGTTGTCATTTTTAATAAAGTTGAATGCTCCTCCTCCTGAGAAATTTATTCAACTCAATACATTTCTTTTGGATAAATATCCCTAAATCCAAGGAAACCCAGAACTGATTTTTTTTTTTTTTTAATTATTATTATTTTGCAGCTGAAGAAACAAATACAAATTCAATACAATTACTGTGGCATTTCTGTAAACATTTTTCTCTTCCTTAGCATCCTATACCAAACTGAAACTATACACTGAAATGACCTGTTTGGATCAACAGATCTACATTAAAATGTATCAAAATCACCTGTTTTTGTTTTGTTCTTCTACCCATTAAAAGGCCCCATTCAGAAAAGGAATAGCACACCTATACTTGCCTGAGAGATGAACATTTTTCCTAGCTGTAAAAAATTTAACACTCGAAAAATACATCTGCAAATGACTATCACATACTCTGAAGTTCTGCACCAGAAAGAAGTCCCTATATAACAGGGTAGGTATATATTCTTGCCAGCCTTGCACAAGATATGATTACACATCTCAGAAGAAAAAGGCCTGCTCAGGACTGGCATCCAAAATATCGTACACTCTGTTAGGAAAGAACTAAAAATCCTTTTTTGTCTGATCTCTAGATGGCTGCAAGTATACCTGCAGCTGTTCAAAAAAGAAACTACTGTGCTTGTGCTCTACTGGAAATGGATGCATTCTGGGGAAATAGCTTTAAACTAAAAGAGGTTAGATTTAGGTTAGATGTTAGAAAGAAATTTTTTACTCAGAGGGTAGTGAGGCACTGGAACAGTTTGCCCAGAGAGGCTGTGGATGCTCCATCTCTTGAGGCATTCAAGGCCAGGCTGGAAGGGATCCTGGGCAGCCTGATCTAGTGCTTTGGCAACACTGCATATGGCAGGGGATTGGAACTGGATGATCTTTAAGGTCCCCTCCAACCTAAATCATTCTACTATTCTGTATGGATCATGCAGACTGGATTCCATTGAAAGACAACAAACATAACTTTTCAAGCGGTGATACGTATTCTGAATTTCATGAAGAAGAAAAAAAGAAAGAAATGAAAAGGTCCCTGTTTTCCTTCAAGATTACAATAAATTTACTGGTTCTAAACCAGCAGGCTAATTCCTACATAGGTGACATGTAATAACTAGCTCTGTAAAGGAGAACCCGATATGGAAGCAGGTAGAAGTCAGCGGACACCTCTGCTAAATGAGGTGAATTTTCTTCTGCCAACTGCACAAACACACACTGCCAGCATGGCTGAGCCACCCACAGCTGCTGTAACCAGAACCACCACAGCAGAAGGGAGCACAAAGCTAGCAGCATGCTGGAAGCTCTGGCTGTTGCATACTTTGTAGGACATGCCCTATGAAGACTGCTTTCTGCGTGGCTGATTGTGTCTGTTCCTCAGCTACAAGCTCCATTTTTCCCCCATTCTGTTCAGCACTGCTTCCAGTGCCAGCTCAAAGCTGCTTCCTTCAGGAGGAACTGCAGTAGGAGAAGTGGTTATGGCCCACTGAGCAAGAATGGGTTAAAAAAGCTTGGATCCAATCGAAATGACCAGTGAAAATGATGGGCTGAAAGGAGAACAGGGACAGGCAGGAGCTGGCATCTATGAAGATGAAAACGTTTGAGGACACTTTTAGCCAGAAGGCTGTGCTGTACTGCTCAAAGTCCACTGATAGGTACAGTACCTGCAGATAGCATCTAGAAAGACACTACATGTCCTCTGAAGAGCCAGTAGAAGAAAATGCAAGGAAAGAATTGTCATGCTTAAAAGAAAGAGACCTAAAATGCAATCAAAACTTTGTTGCTGCTTTTTTATATGAAGTATTCACACGCTGATACTATCAGCTGCCTGCTCCATGGAGAAAAAACACTCTAGTGCTGCTGCTTTAGTAATTTTAAATAAATAAATTAAAAAAAATTAATGAATAGTTGAGGATTCCTCAAAGCCACTCAGTGCCTCTCAGAAGACTCAGTTCTTTTCCCTTACCTCAGAGAAGCCCGCTGCTTCTTCTCAGAGCTTCTTAACTCTTCATTGGCTTTGCTTTCAGCCCTCTGCCTTGCACTCTGCAAATCTGCCAGCAAGAAAAAGGACATTATTCTCACATTGCTGTCCTTGCTAATCAGTATAACTAACATACTGTGACAAATACATTTTTTCTTGTCCGTAGATCAAGATGTGATGCATCATTTCATAAAGCCTTCTTAAAAGTGCTTTTGCCCACAGGATGAATTTTAAGCAGACACAACCTTGGCTGTAGAATATTAGTCAGGGTTGGGCTGAGTGCCATTTGGTTGGTTAAATGGAGCCACATTCACACTGATAAACTTGTCCCTCAGGAGGGCTTGGTAGTTTGGAGTTCAATCTTGTACTAATGCATAACAAAGCCTTCCAGCAGTGCAAATTTTCTGCACTTGGCTCAGTAGATGTATATATTAAAAAACAGATATCAAGGCTCTTCTTCCAGATAAGGTGCCCACATTTTCTACTGAAGTATTACACAAAACACTGTAAGCATTTAAATTTAGTACTACTTAACCTACTGAAGCAATTATGTTCATACAACTATTATAACAAATATAAGGTGAACAGTCCATCATAGTATGGGCCATTTTATAATGGCATACTCTTCCAGTATTAAAAAAATGTGCAATTTTTACACATAGATTCATGAAGCTCAGTTATGCTCAATGGTTTATTTTTATCCACGAACAGTGATAGCGATGTCCCTGCAAACAGCATTTTTATACCACACCTATTTTCACACAAACTGTTGCTGCCAAGGGAAAAAAGCCAATTGGAGATGGAACCCTAATTTGCTTAGCATACATGGACAGAAATGCAAGGTAGTTTTGCACCTGAGATCTTAGAACAGGTTAATAGCATCTAAAATACCCACAGAATTATTTGTCTTAAGTATTTACTTATTTATATTGACAAAATATGATTTTTTAAGATCCCCTTAAAAATTTTCACACTTTTTTCCCCATTGTTGATTGCACATCCTTACCAGTATGATTTAACAATATGCTCTTCTTCTTCTGGCTGCCATCTGGTGCCACAGTAAGTTTCACTCGCAGAGTTTTACTGGAACTAGGAGAATGGTTTACTGATGCATCAACTACCTCATAGATGGTATGAAGCAAGCTGGTAATATCCTATAGTTGGATTGAAACACAAAAAGATGCAATATTGTGAAAATTGTATGAAACCTACAATCTAAGTACTTACAACTAGTTTAGGCCTGAGAATATTAAATGCTTAAACATCCTCAGAAATCACTGCATTTAGAACTGATCTTGCACGGAACCTTGCATGAAAGGATACATTTTCCTCTTCTGTTAACACCCATTTATTTCTAACAGAGACTGTAAAATATCTGACAGAAAGAATGATTCAAGTTGATCCATACTCTTTCTTCATCAAATGGTATAAGATTTATGAAATAGGGAAAACCAGATCAAAACGATAACTAAAATATGAGGTATTCAGGTTTCCAAAACACAATGTGAATGAATGAAATTGTGTTGTGCCTTTATTTTCTTTTGGTTTCAGCAGAACTCAAGGATAATTATTCATGCTGCACTAAAAATTGAGTTCACTGGACCAAAACAAACACAGCAATTGAAGAAAAACTTGGACATTTTTACATCCCCAGTAAATCTTACTACTTGCTTTTTTCTTCTTGCATGCCTAACTGGTTGATTATATAGAGGAAAATTAGTAAGAGAAGTGATAGAGCTGTAAACTTCAGGTTTGGAAATAGACTGTTACTCATCCATATCTGTACTGTGACCTAGCTTACTTTGCAAAATTTGTTCTGAAGTTGCATTTTTGAATAGCAGAGATTATCCATTCCAGTCTATTACAGAACATGCTTTGCACGCATCTTTGAAGGCAGTGAGGCATGAACAAATGCTTACATGTCCACCTATATCAGAATGAACACTAGCCATTTTCATTGTTTCAAACAGAAGAAACACTGCAGTCCCCACACTTTAGCACTCTTTGGACAAAACATCTCATTTGCAAGAGATGTAGCTTAGCTAAAGTGTCTATGAGAATGTATTAACCCTTCCTTGCTTAGAAGTATAGTGACAAGGCCTACAAGTACACAAACTTCTGTGGTTCCTCCTTGAACCTTACCCAGGTTTGAGGTGGAATCCAAAAAGGGAGAATGAAACCCGATGTTTCTACCTAATTCACATAAACTTGTTTGTTCGACAATATAAATGCTGGGCCCTCCTGTAGCGAAGCTGGAGACCTTACCTATGAGTGGATGCACTGCACTGCATAGGACCTCCCAGCTGCCAGGAAAGACTCAGTTATTATCTCATTGCTTTAAGCGTACGTAAAGATAAATGTACTTCTTCAACTTGGTGTCTGGGACCTTTGTGCTGACCCCATCCATTGGCAAAACAATAACGAGATGCTAGAAGGTCCAGACTTTGTCTTAAGATGTACGCTCTAGTATTTTTCTACACACAGTGAAATTTCTCCAGATGTGTGAGCTGAAGATAGCATATTCATAAAAAGCAGAACCAGCAGCATTCTTTTTCTCCACAGGTCTCTAAATGGGCTGTTACTGCCATTCCAATAGACATTTTCCATCTGAATGAGGAAGACTGCTCAGTGACAATCCAGTAGTCAGGTCACAGCTCTTAAACACATCTCACTTCTCATACATGCACTCTAATCTGAAACTAGATAGACATAGTCGTATCTGACAGCTAACTAGAAGGGCTTTTTATTTCAGCTAAAAGAAAAATACAACCAATTAAGAATGCAAACAAAATACATGTCTCCTACATACTCTCCATAAATCACATTCTAGAAGCTTTGTGCTATAATCCTGCACCTCCACAAACCAAACCTCCCTCTTTGGCAGACTACTACAGCATCACATTTGTTGTTGATGGAGCCTCACACACTCAGCACCTTGGGGAAATGGAGCTTTTCCCATACATTCCTTAACAACTGTTGGTTAGCCAACAGGGCATCTTTCTATGCAAAACTATTATCAAGAGATTATTATCAACTGTTTCATTCACAACCATCTACTCCCCTCCCTTTTTTTTGTTTTTCAGCTATACCAGGTGTTTGTCCAAGCTTATAGTTTACTTTGTTTTTACTTCAATAGCAAAGACATCTTTATTCTCCACCCTTGTTTTTCTGGTGGTGAGGTTCAACTTGCTAATTGGAACACACTCTGTCCCTCTTGCTCTGTGGGGTCTGTCAAGCCATTTGACTCAGCAGTTTTAAAAGCACTCCCAAATGCTGACAAGGAAGGACAGATGCAGTACTTGTGTGACACATACTTGGCAAATCAGAAATTTATGCACACACATCACATCAGGACAAGTTACACAGAGAAACAGGCTTGGGTTAACCCAAATTAATGTCCAGGCACCAAGAAATTTAAGAGGCTGCAAAAGGGATCAGGACAACTTGTGGCCATAGTCTGCTGCCTTTGCATTTCATGACGTTTAATACTCAGCTTCTTCCACGACATTCTGAACTGCTTTGCATTTTGGCACTGAATGAATGTGGTTGTTAGACTGGATATATACCAAGATCGAGGTTAGGGATATCCATAAGTAACTGCTTAATGCTTACGTTGATCTTTTGAATACCAACAATAACAGTTTTATTATAGGATACATTTACTTGTGGTCCTAGTTTGGGGTTGAAAGTCTTAGTGAACTGACAGCTCTGATTTGGCCAACAAGCCTACTTGGGTCATTCACTGCTCCCACCATCTATCAGAGTCCTGGCTGAGGAGGTACCAGCTACAAGGCAGCTTGAACCTCGTGCTGCTGTCCAGTTGGTGCTTCACTTCCAAATTCCTTAGGGTGCTGATCTGGGAGGAATGAGTTTTGATCTGTGACTGAAACTACCTTCTCATAGCTCTTTCTGGGCAACTGACATGGTAATGGCATCCGCCAAATCAGTAGTACTAGATCATTACAGTATGTTACAATACCTGTGTTTCACAGCTATGCCTATATTTAGCCCCAAAATAATTTTAACCTTCCAGAAGCCTCATGGTAGGTGGGGTGACATGCACCTGTCCCTCTGAACATGATCTGTATTTACATTTCTTAAAGAACTGCTTAAACCCATGGACGAAGCTTTAACTTGTACCTGCCAGCTTGTGCATTTAACCATCAAGAAATTCAGTGCCAAGAATCAAAGAATAAAACCCAGTGAAATTTTCCTCTCCTCTGGCAGACTGATCAACATGTCTCAGAGATCATCTACCAAACAATCCAACTTTTCCAGCCAGTGTATTACAATGTTTACTTGTCACATGATTTTGCAGCTACTTTGCTTAGGACAGCTCAACACTTCCACTTCTACCCCACATCTCAAACTTCTGCGCTTTTTACATGAAAAATAAGATATTTTTTAGTGTTTCCCACCTTCCCAAAAATATGGGTTCTGTACTGAAGTGCACTTTTAAACAATTTCTACTTAAAAATCACTGTGGATGATTGAAATCATTGTAGTATTTTTAAACAGTAAAGAGAAATGAGAACAAGAAAAAAAACATCTCTCTTCTTTATAGCAAACTAATGGTATTTAGTGGGGCTGTGCTAATCCAAATGACTTCTGAAAGGTTGCAAGTGTGCAGTATTTCTGCTGGGATAGCTATTTTAATCAAGTGAGAAAGCTGAAACTGTGATAATTTTCCACAAAGAGAAAAACAAAGGCTTTCTGGGTAGTATCCAAACAACGAGCAAATGACACACTCTGATTCAATTGTGTCTTGCTTACTGAACACTACAGTTGGTTTTTCCAGGGATGAAAGGTTTAACAGTGTTAATCTTTGTTTTTCACATTCTATTTTTTCAAGCAGCCAATAACACAGCATATTAGAAAGAGAAACTTTGATAAATAGCTAGAAATTCTTGGATTAGGAATACTAACGAAGGTACAGCATAGGCCACACACGTATGGTGCACTCACACATTTTTCTGCAGAATTCTTTACTGATCTCCAGTAGGAGATAAGCAGGAACTTAGAAACTTCAGAGAAACTAGTAGGTCCACAAAAAAGAACAAGAGCAAATTATGTTTAAGTATTCATCATTCCTAATAGAACTCATGTTGTTTAGCAAGTCCTGATTCCCAGTAATCATTTTTTGCTTCTAATTACTATTACTAGTCCAGTGTTGCCTTTGACTCCATTTAAAATGAAAAAAAGAAAGCATTTTTTTCTTAATATTTCTCTCTTGTGCAAATCCACCAGATTTAAGGGGCTGAAATCATGACCCCTCAGACACAGACAGACATGACTCATCTATCTGTTGGTTCATTCAGTGTTTCTTTATCATGAGTTAATGCAATGGTCATACAGAAAAAAGCTGCTAATTTCAAGTGAAGGGTCAGGGTGATGAATGCCAGCCCCAGAAAAGCCAGCATCCTTCCCCAGATCAAAGACCTGGTGCTGAGTTCTGAATGAAGAAATAACCTCACACTTTTTCACTCACAAGAAGATACAAGCAAAAATAACTAAGACCAAAAAAAAAAAAAAGAAAAAAAAAGGAAAAAAAAGGAAAGAAAACAGCAGAGAAAAAAAGGTGCATTTAATGTAAAATACAAAGAACATTTTCAGCATTAAAAATGCATGAACAGAAACATCAATATCAGTTCATTACCTTTCCTTCAGAAAAAGGATAAGTACAAATGTCTTATCTGTTCTTTCTTTGTAGTCTGATTTTTACATACAGCAGGACGTTTTTGTTGCAACGTCAGCTTTGTTTGATCATGTAAATTTTTGAATCATCCTTATTTAGAGCCTGAAAGGAGCTTCACTTGCTATCTATTCAACAACCAGTCTAGAATAAATTCCCACTTTTTTTTAATTATTATTTTTATTTTTCACTCCAGACAAGCAACTTTTCTGAGTGCTTATTTCTGCAGCTATTCACCAAAGCAAGGAAATTTTCCAAGAAGGAAGGAACTGATTGCAATACATAAATAAATAAATAAATAAGCTCCGTGTTTATGAAGTATAATTACATTCAGAGAGCTCAGTATAAAACATCATGGATCAAAACATATTAGTTCAATTATCCAAGTCTCAAGTCCGATTACAAATATCCATATGAAGATAATTACAGTGCAGCTGTCAGTTCTAAAAAGACCTGCGGTACATAACGAATTGTCCTCCTATGGTCTATGGAATGAAGGGAAACATTATGAGCCAACTTTTGTCATATACATATTAGAACAGGAAAAATTATCTCTCACTACGCCAAAAGGACTGAAAAATGATTGTCTACTAAGAGACGGGAGAAAACGGTATTTTGAGAAAAGAAACTACTGCTGATTTTCTAATTTGCCATCCCAATAATTATGCTTTCGTGGGTGTATCCCTTCAAGAAGCGTGACTAGATGTGAGTTTCTAATTATAAGACTAGGGAATAAATCAGAAAACTCTAGAAGGAAATTAAAGCAGTGTTAAGTTCTGAAGATGTTGTTAAGATCCAGAATAAATTTCACTAAGATGGAATTTGAATGCTCTTGTCATTGTGTAAAACCCAAGGGAAAGTTTATCCAGTAACTGAATCCATATCTTATTTACAATTTTCTAACGTTTTCATGAATAAAGCACTTTGTCCACTTGCAATACTGCACTCCACCTACACATCTCTTACCAACTTCATTTTACACTGTGTATCCTCTAGAAACACTCTGGACGTGAAGTCCAAGGTTTTAAACAATACATTTGAATCAAATGAAATGGATGTGGATAGGCAAGTCACTTCCTTTTCCAGTGCCTCACTTTTCCAAGAAGAAAAACAAGGATGGTAACACTGACTTCACTTTTTAAAGCACTTCAAAATCTACAGACAGAAAACTAACAAGAAATTTCATCTCACTATTTAGTCCCATAAATCCAGGAGACAGTCGAGTGAAATTTTCAGAAAAGGTCCACACTAATCTTTTCTCAAAAGAACACTGACCAGTTCTGAAAGCATTTTCATCAGCTCACTGAATGGCACTGCTACAACTCAGTTCTCTTCCTCAGACTGTGTGTTCTGTTGCTGATCCAGCAGTGAGCCTTGCACACTTAACTCAAAGCATGTGTCCCATTCATTTTAATTGAAACTGTTCACATTTTTAACATTCCCCATTGTTAAGCCCTTTGCTGGATCAGGAGCAGAATTGTTAAACAGAGTACAGGATCAAGTCCACTATATTGAGTGTTGGTGTCTCAGAACCTAATAGAACAAGCAATGCTGTATCATATGAAGAGACAGAAACTCCTCTTTTGTGGTAATATCATCTGTGAGATACTATCATCAGTCACTCTTGCATAAACAACTCTTAAATTGCATCAGGATTCAACAAAGGAAAACGAAACAAGATGTTTTCTATAAATGACAGTGGAACAGCTTGCAAAAGAAGTATGTAACAACTGGAAAACTGCAATGGTGCATACTATTAGTTACTATCTTCAGTCACATGCAAAGAACTAAGAATTATCAACCTATTTGAACCCTTGGTTAAATTTTTTTTTTTTTTTTTGGCACAAGTTCTGGCAACCTCCAAACCTCAGCACAGTATAATTTTCAATCCCTGCACAGATTTTGTTTCAGTTAAGCTGCAGCCTGCTCTTGAACCAGGGAGAAGTAGAATTTGGCTGTAACATATTCTCTAAGCACAGTAAAATTAAGCCCTTTGGTGTACCACATAATCACAAATAATTATTGTATACGTACTTAAAAGCATATTCTTGTTATGTTCAGCACATGCAACTCCCACTAACATTAATGGGAATTCCATGCCTGAATGTAAAGGACACTCGTGAGTGTGGGTTTCGGTTCTATTGTGTTTTGTGTTTTTCCCTCTTTTCTTGACAGTTAGGTAATGTTGTAATGAAGACTTAGCCTTGGATCCCAAAAGATCTGGGTTCAGTCTGCCACAAGGTTCGTGTGGAACTTCAGGTAGGTTGCTTAACTCTTCTGCTGTCAGTTGCACACATTAACAAAGACAATACTTTTTTTCTTTCTTTTTTTCCTCCTTTCTTCTTGCTCTCCCTCTCACTATAGCTCATTTTCTCATTGGAAACTGGAACTGGCCTGTAACATCTCATCTGCTTATTGCCTTGTACAAGGGGAACAGATTTCACTTGCTTATTCAAACCACTATCAGAGCGGGGACAACAAAAGGCTGGAAATGATCCTCATACACATGTTAAAAACGTTGAACCACTGCATTTAGCAATTTGTTCACATAATGCCGGAAGAGATTTGCTTTAGTCTTCTAGGCAAAATCTGTGCTCTTATTTAGTGGTCTAATGTCAGTGTACTTTCAGTATTTACCCTACTCCTTTCAATCATTTCTTAGTAATTTTCACAGATACCAGCTTATAAGCCCACAAAGACAAACTGTCAATTTTCAGCTGATTATCTAAAGGCATGGGAGCCAGTAAACAGGTTTCACCAAAAACCAGTGACAGCACAATGTGGAAAATCTCAATAGAACAGACTCCTCTAGAAGTTTCATTCAACCTGGATGGAAGCTGTTCTGAAAAAGGACCATACTCTAATCTATACATCCTCTTATTTGGCCTCTTATTTTCTCATGACATACAACTTGAAGACATCCTGATAATAAGAAAAATATATGCAGGTATGCTTTGATAGGCATTCATCCACTATGGTACTGCAGCAAGTATCACCAACGCTATTTATATTTGGAGAGAGAAAGCAAAGATCAGCCTAATATTCATGAAAACAACAGAACAGTATAGTCAGTCCTACTGGAAAGAATTTCAGAAAGCAACCTTGCTATTTGGTTAGCTTAACTCTGAAAAGCAGGATAGAAGCCAGAACAATATACATTTGCAGGGGTTTATTTTGACAATGTGTTTAGTTGTTCAGTTGCTTCAGATATTTTTTCCCCTTCAAATGCCAGCAGTATTTTTTAAAAGGCTAATCCCAGATACTGAACAACAACCAGCTTCAAAAGTGGTACAGTTCATCTTAAAACAGAAAGCTACTGGTGGGATTGTTTCTAGAAGGAAGGGTCCAAGGAAACTGCTGTTTAAGTTGGCAGGACACTTCTGTTTCATAGAAGAAAAAATGTTCCTGTTATAAAACACTTCTCTTGCTAGCAAACGCTGCACACAAAGGGGCAGCTGTACTGTGCTTACCTCACGTGTGACTCTTCCGTTGTTATCAAAGTCATACAGTGTGAAGGTCCATTCTTGCCTGTTATCTTCCTCTACAGACACATCACATTGCAATTCCTAAGAAACATGCAAAGAGCAGCTGATTACCTAAAGCAAAAGGCCTGTTTGCAGAGGAGACTCTGTAGAAGGAGGCTACTTGCTTTCTTCCTCCCTCCCTCCCTTCCTCATGAGAGGAAGCTTTCAGGATATGTCCCAGAGAAGCCTCTGTCCACCAAACAGAAGTCTCAGCACAATAACATGATAATCTTGACTCCTCTGGGCTAGGTTTCCAGCAATCTGCAAGATACTACTTTCTACTTCATTGCAGAAAACACAAAGAGGTACAAGAAAACTGGTCCCTGAAGCTGTTAGAATATAATAAAATTTCTCACTAAAAAGTGAGGAAGAAAACTCTGCTTAACTCAGGAAGAGAAAGACAACAGAAACAGACTCACAGTACGATGTAGGACATCACAGCCCCAGGAGTGGTCATTAATACAAAATGGCACAAATCCCCACCAGTGAGACCCGTCAGATGCCTGACACCCAAAGGCCACCAGTTGGTGCAGCCCAGCCTGGTGCCACGAAGCTCCTGCAGCACAGCCTGCCTAGTGGCTGCCAGGTAGCAGTGACCCAGGAGCGATGCCTGGCCCTTACCAAGCAGCACTTCTGCTAGAGAGCATGACCTGAGGAAAGCCTGATCGAATCAATTTGTTCAAGGAAAATAATCCCCAAACCAAAACTAAGCCTTCAATCAAGAACAAAGGATGCACTTCGACTGACTTTGGTCACCTGGGTGCAAGTGGCTTGCTTTCTCTCAAGACCTGTGCAATTAGAATTATCCAGTGCCACAACAAAGCAGTACAGAACAGTTACAGAGCAATTAAAATGAAAGCTGCTGTATACAAGTAAAATAAACAGCTCCAAATAGCTTCAGCATGACAGAGCTCAAAATACCTGGTTGATCTTCTGACTTGAAACCTATTCCCTACAGCGGTTACCCGTCTCCCTGTCCCCTGCTGAGTTCAAAGGCAGTCTCCTCTCCCTCGTAACAAGCCCGGCTGAAAGCTGCCAAGTGCCCCAACACTCTGCTGTGGAAACACCGTTTCATATTACACAAACATTCCCAGCACCTTTAAAAGCTGAATCGTGCTCACCTCACACTTAGACCTCTTGTCTCAACACTCGTGTTTCTGATTCTTCTACACTTTTTAAACATTTACCAATCTCATAGCCCCTAGCTTACATCGTTAGAAAACTTTCATTTGTAGAACAAGGGGAAAAAATATCAATACTTGGTTCCTTGCCACACATTAATCCTTCGCTGTCCCTCACCGCCTAACATAACATCTTTACATGAGGATGTGCTCTGCTTAGTTAAGAGCCATGGCAATCTTCCCTGCATTAGTCATGGAGCCTGGTACCAAGTGCTAACCTTTATGGCATGCCAAGAACTACTTGGGAACAAACACAGACTTTGCCGGTACGGTGGAGCTCCAGCTACACTGGCATCAGCCATGCTGACAGGTGTCCTCCAATGTTCAAATATCAAGGCACTGTTAATTGCAATTTATCATGCCTTTCCTGCCTGCAAATGTCTGCTATTCAAAGGAGAATATAAAATGTGCCTACAAAAAAGAGTTATCACTTCACAAAAAAAGGCAGGAATGTCACCTCCCCCCGAAGGCACACCAGCACCTAGCAACAGCTGAGCTGCCTCCTTTTAATCAGCCTAAAACAGTAAAAAATAAATTGTAGCAGACTACTAAACCTGCTCTGGAGAAGGAAATGAGCGCTCAGCCATGCTGCAAGGTGGCTGCGTGGTCTTTTAAATAACAATTGAGGAACGCAAAGCTCATTACTGTGACAGGCTGACAGCAATGAAAGGTAGGAATCTGCCATGTCTGCTGGAGTGCGGAGAGATGAAAACTCGTGCTGTTTCTTGCCAGTACCAGAGTATCTTTCTGTTCACCACGATAGACAACCCTCTAGCTGGATGACAGCATGTTTCAATACTCATATTTATTAAATCTCTCCCTATACAAACAAAACCTGCCAACCGCACACAATGTCTGACAGATTTATGATTTTTGTATGTCTGCAAGAAAATAGACCATCCGACTTATGGCCCCCAGGATCCTCTTCCTCCTGCCATCTGATCAGGCGGATATCCACTGCAGCATGGGAGGGTCTTTTCACTTTGGAGGCCCAGCCACAGGAGGCTGATGGATAAGGAAGCTGTCACAAATATCTTCCACGTCAAGAGGATTCAACCAAGTGCAACAGTCCACACAAGTCAAACTCGTAAGATCTCATAACACAGGAGGTGGCATAATAAATTACTTCTAAAAGGATCGTAGATAGAGGATTAAAATGAGCACCTCATTTCAGATACATTTCAGAGCCTATCAAGGAATCATCTCATTCCATTTAAACCTGGAAATAAAACATACTAATCTAAAGGAACAATATCACCAACAGTATGCCACTGAGACTTGTACCATTTGTACTCCACCCCTTACCCATGACTATTGGAAAGAGCTAGATGCATGCATCAAAGGGCACTATTTGATCTACAAGTTATTTTTCTACCTTAATTATGTCACTACAGTGAAACTTGAGAATACGGAAAACTTACTTCAAATTTTAGCTGCTTCTTGGAACCTGTGCGTGTGTCACTTTCTTTTTCTGCTTTCTTTTCATCTCCACTGCAAACTCCATCTGTCTTCTCTGGAGGCAAAGCCACTGCAAAAAATATATTTAAGAAAAAAACATTTATAAGGAAATGTCAAAGCAACCTTATATTTGCAAATTTGTCATCATATATAGGGTGAAATTGGTTTCAGCAAACCTGTGTGAGAGGATCATTATACTTGATTTGCTTTTGTGTTCACTTCACATCTAGGATAATTTCAGCAGACAGTCTACCAACAGCTTTTGGGGCACAGACACGCCTACAAATATCACTAGAATCACAGGAGGTTCAAACGGAGTATCATGAAAATATAAGTCAGCAGAACTGTTGTTGTGAATACGCTGAATAATTTTGCAAAATATTGTAAGTAGGTGACATATTGCAAAACACATTGCATTCACCAGCAGCAAATGGAGTAATGAAGCTGAAATGAAGTCCTCATTCTGCTCATTTCCCTCTTCAAATGCACACAGACCTTATGACTTTCCAAAAAGGTAACAATAACTTGCCAAAATGCTTAAAGCTGTGGTTTCTTTAAAGATACACATGAAAAAGTGCATTTCACCTAAATTTTAAGTTCAAACATTTGCACTTACATAATTCAGTAGTGCTCATGAAAAGCATCAAAATATCACTATCAGACACATATCACAACGCAACATACCAGAAGGACAAATATACTTCAGAAGCAGATTACGAGACAAATGTCCAGGAGCTTAAGAGCTGTACCTTTGCCTCCTACAGAGAAACTCAGCCCTGCACATGATGAAATTCTGTATCTGAAGAAAATTAATTCTATATACATTAGAGCTATGAGAATATACACAGATTTTCAACCCTTCCCTGCAACTTCTTAGATATATATATATATTTTTACATCCATATACTTCTGCCAACAGTGCTATGGCCAAACCTCACTAAGCACAGCATAACTAATTCTTTCTCCCCTCCAAGTAGATGTTACTGGACTGTGGACCTGCAAGTCTCTATTCTTCTCTTGTGCTGCAGCAATTTTTTTCCAAAAAAAAAAAATAAATCAAAACAAACAAACAAAAAAAAAACCCACAAACTAAACTTTGCCTTAAATTAATACTCTCAGAAATTGCAAAAGGCAGCATTTCTGCCACACTGCAGACACGGACTACATTACACACATATACACTGACTGACTGATTCCTACTCCAGTCATGTTAGGATTCCCTACACCAAATGTGAGCTAACTGGGAAGGTCAGCTGAAGAAAAAGCAAGTTCACATCATCACAGTTTGTTTCCTTGTCCACTTAATTTGGCATTGTTTATTAAGAGGTTTTTGTAGAGTGCTTACCAAAATGGAGGCACATATGATAAATATTACATGCAATACAGAACTTTGGAGTATACTGGAAGGGCCATATGTTTTACAATCACTCTGTCCATAAATACAACTCCAGATTCCTGGCAATTCAAAGCTATGGCCACACACACATGCACACAAACGACACCACAAAACAAATAAAAAAGAACATTTGGTTATCTATCTTAAGTCAGCAATGTTGCCTCATTCTAAAAACACCAGGAAATGAAGATGTAACATAGGCATTCATATCTAGAAGTTATATAACAGTGGCTCCTCCTAACTATAAACTGTGTGCCTACATTTTGAGTGGCTCTTTTATACCAGTGATCAGCTCCTCACATGGACAGATTTAACTAACCTAACAGAAATACTTGCGAGGAGAACTTTTACAATCCCTCACCATCTGGCTCTAATGAACGTGAAATAAATGAAACTGGTCTGGTATATCTCCTTAGGTTTGTTGGAACACTGGGTGATCATCTGAAGAAAAAAATCTACCTCATCACAAACACCTTTAAGTGTACAAGGATACACATAATGTCCAAAAGACTTCTACAGGGGTCTTTTTCCTATCAAGGTAAAGCATCTCAAATGACATCAGCATATCAAACTTTGGGCTAAGAGAACTGAGGAGCGGATCCTGCACAAGGTGACTGTTCCCTGCCCCAGTGCTCTGGTTTCTATATGCATTTTTTCTGTCGAAGCATCTTACAGAGCATTCACTACTACACTTTTGTGCTGCACTGAAAGCCACCTGCATGCACGTGGAATGCCACAGCTCTCCAGGCCATGGAGTTTTTCAGAGAGGAACAATGCCAAGGGCACAGAGTTACCTTCTGGGTTCAGGAACAGCCCTTCCACTGGCAAGTTTAATAAACTTTCTGGATGTACAGTATGCATGTTCAGATAGGAAGCTTTCACTTTAATGTATAATTTATGTAACAGAGGAAAAATGTGCTCTGACAAATTAGTCTTCTCAAAAAACAAGAGTTCAGCTATTGGGAAAGGAGAAGACACTTCTTGCAGTACGCTCCTTGAGAGAGTTTAAATACTGTATGCCAGAAATTATCCTCTTTGAGCTTTGCTGACCTTTGATCTGAAGAACTCATTGGCCTTGCTGCTCCAGGGAATTATCCTTTGAAATCAGTTATTCATTTTGGAGCTCAGATGAAATAGGGAAATCTGGTGATCTCATCCTGATGTCAAGTTTCATTCAGCATAGAAAAATGAAGTCTAAATGAGGAAATTTTAAAGGAGAATATGGAGGTATTAAAGTAATATTTATGAGTGATCAAATAATGTGTCTGCATATCCTCTGTGTTTTATTTGAATATAAAAAATATATTGATCAGAATAGGACTGTTTTGTCCAAGAAACAAAAATATTTGGCATTTTTGCCTCTATGCTTAGTTTCAACTATTAACATGCTCTCAATTTCATGAAGGATACAAACACATGCTGAACCTACTTATAAATGAAATGTCTTCCTGGGACAGTTGAAACTGGCAGCCTGTAAACAGAGATCCACCAGTGAGCTGCGTGCCAAGGTTCAGCTGTATTCACAATGTGAACTTCCTTTCAGCTCTGCCAATGATATCAAATGAGACCAGACAAGATTGCTATCTCAAAGGAGTGTGGAGAATTAATAGACTGGTGTTTCCAAAGTCTAGGCCATCAAAAATAGGTCCACATACAAAATATTTGTGCAAAAATACATAGGTACCTCCCCACTCAGATAACAAGTCCTGACAGAAAGAATGCTCTGTATAGATTAATGCACTGAGAAGCCTACCCTTGTTGTTGTGGGAATCCACAACCAGAGAAAAAAAACATATATTTATTGCTTCTTGTGGGAATAACCATATGCTCTCAAAAACAATGTTCCCTAACAGAATGTTTCATGAATTGAAATACTGCATATGTTTTCTTTATGATGTTCTTTTTTCTTGTTCATTATTAATGGTCTTGTATTCACTTCTATAACCTTAAGACACTATAAAAATGCGTCTGGACAATATTTGAAATTGGAAAGACAATAAAGGAAAAATATTAACTTGGAAAAATTGTGAAATACCATTCTTTCATGAAAAACAAACTGACTGGCTTAAGTGTACTAGCAGATGTTTCCCTCTAAGATTGTTAATTACTACCACACAATTGCTCATAATTGGGGGGGGGGGGGAGGGAGGAAGGAAGAACGGGAGAACGAGCACCAGTTTAAAGATATAAAGGCTCATCCTTGAAGAATTGTCTTTTTTTTTTTTTCAAAGATTTATTCATTTCTATGAAAAGGAGTGAGTAGTAATTCCAACTGCTCCTTAGGAATTTCCAAAAAAAAAATAAAAATCCTAGATTGCTGTGCTGAGTGTACTGAGTATCAGATACAGGCAGCGAAAGCTTTTCTCCCTCACCTCCATCTTACATCTTAGAATAAGAGGGGAAAGACAGAGCCAAAATTTGGCTGCATTCAGGTCAAAAAGTGACTGTTTAAACTTTCACTCGGGTGAATTGTCATTTCAGAGTTCTCAAAATCTCATTCAAGCAAAGCACCATGCTTTTTAGCAAATTATGTTCTTTCTCAAAGGGCAGCTTCACTCTGTTTTTCAACTGTACTGAGCATTTTAATCAGCAGGATTAAGAAGATCTTGTGGTCAGAAGCAAAAAAAAAGGATACAATTGTGATGAATGCTCACGTCTAAGTTGCAGCTACCAAGGCAAAATTTACACAGCAGTTATGAGAACCCAGGCTAAAGACAAACTACTTCAGAGCCTATTTGGGATGACAGCCATTTAGAAAGGTATTTGATGGATCACAGGCCTTAGCTCTGAAAGCAGAACTATGGGAGATGCTATGCAATTCCACAGTGATAAATTATGACTGGATGTTAGGTAACTATTATCTTAACGTCAGGGTCATTACTGTGTAATTTCTGAGAGAAAGCAGAGCAAAGGTAAAATTGGAGAACTGACAAAAATGCCACCTACAAAAGTCAGCATCTGGCATACATGAAACAAAATCTTTTGAAGTAAAATATTATTAGACTTCCCTTCAAGTTGGATAGATTGGATTCTAAGCAATTCTTTAAACAAGCAGAAACAATGGGACAGAGTTATCTGTGCATGGGTGGAAACAACAAACCACACTCTGGAATCTGAGTCTAGTGAGGGAGCAGGATAAATAAGGGAAAATTTTGAAGTGAACAGAGGATATAAAGGCAAAGAGATGAAACATAAGCAGGTCTGTAAGAGTTCAGATGGATCCTGGCAGTATTCAACAGGTGGAACTGAATGTCAAAAAACTGGTCCAAGTGAGCTCAGTAGTAAAATTCCAGTTGACGTCAACAGTGCAAGGGTTTCACTTCCAATTTACAGGTCTAGCAGACACAGCAGAAGTTATAGTCAGACAACGAGGACCAAAGGGATAGACACAGATTAACTGTGTTGTTTTTCCTGAAGTCTCTGATGTCTAAATTATCTGATTCTGTCAACATTTTTTTCGTTGTAAACCAGGTTTGACAAACATAACTGACGTTCTTTGCTGACTGCATAAGAGGAATAACAACTGTATTTGATAGATCTTGAGAAGTCCTGTAATTAACAATTACACTCACATTCAGATTTGATTTCTAAGTTCACTTGGAGCCAGGAATTAAGAAGTATCATCCCCAATAAGCACACATGTTGACTTCATTCCATAGGAGTTGACTGAAATACATCCCTGGTGGAGATAGCTTTACTTGAGCAAAGGTCCTCTTTTCCAGTGGCTAATACCCATGTGCAGAATTGGTCTGAATAGAGAGTAACATTCCTGTTCCACAGCCACCAGAAGAGCGAATACATAGAAAAACAGGCTCGTGTTGGGTCACTGCCAAAAGCATGTATTCAACTTTCTCTGGCTGAAAGCTGAAGCTGATGAATTTGACACACCCTTCAAAACAACAAAGATCAAGCTGCCTTCTCTGAAACTTACTGTAGGGAAATTGATTGTCCATTTTAAGTCCAGTGGGACAAATCAAAACCAATTTAGCAGGAGTTGTACCAGCAGTACTTCATACTAGTCAAGGATAGGTATTTTAACCTGAAAACATGGAAAGAAGTCATTTTCTTCTGTTTCAGCATTACTTGTTGGTCACAATGCAAATTAAGGGTTTGATTACACACCGCAGAGTGGAGAAAAATAAATAAATCACAGTGTTGCTGCCAGCACCCAGCTGGAGAGAGACATTAAGCACAGAACAGAGGAATGGTGATGCAGAACATGTGATGGCTTGCATAAAAACAACAACTCAAAATGTTTCAATCATTCACGCATCAGATTCTAATTGACAAGTCACCACTAGGACATTTCAGAACTGCTACACTGAAGTTCACTCAGATGTTATCACATGGCATTTTGTCTCCTGAATAAGTAGTACTTGGGCTCACAGGTCTGTGCAACATCACCTCCCACAAAGCATCGATTCACATCATCCCTGATAATTTCACATATATAAATTCCCAGAGCTTGACACAGAATCATCAAACAAAAACATGTTTAGTTCTGGTATCTTGTTTTGGTAGTCAGGTTGAGTGAAAAAAATTTATCTCCTTACCAACAAAAAGAAGAATTTGTACTAAAGATACACACACAAAGGAAAAATAGTCTCTCTCCTCTGCTAGCTAGCACATAACTCATACATGCTTAAACACTAAACCCAGATTTCTCGCACTCTCTCTAGAGTGAGTCTGCTGAAGGGAGGGAGTTTGCTGAATTTTGCCAGATTATGATTCCCTTTTCCAATTAGTTCCCCAACTGGCTGTATTTCATCAACAACAACTGCCAGATTAAATGCCTTACTTGACCATCTTCACCTAATACACTTTGATGTTCAGTTCTCAAGCTTCAAAATACCTTTTGGATGAAGATCAGACAGCACTAAACAGAATTACTAATTAATTAAGCAAAGTTAAATTTTAAACACTGTTTGTTGTCTTAGCCAAAAGCCCGAACAGAACAGNAAAAAAAAATCCCCCCCCCCCCCCCCTCAACACACAGAGGGGGGGGGGGGGGGGGGAGTGATCTCCATAAACTCTGGTCAGAACAGTTCAGGATGACAACTGTAGCAGCAAGATTTGTGTTTGATCAGTGGGCCTATCAAAAGCCACATTAACAGAACTCAATCTGTTATAACTAGACATGCCATTTAATGTGGATAAGTAGTTCTTAAGTGAAAACTGTCACTGTCATATGGACCACTTACCACTTTCTAACACTGTTGTGCATCCCTGGAGCCCTGAATGGGCCTACGAAGTGCTGAATTCTGTTGCTGAACAGTGACAGATGGGGACACCAAGTGATCATTTGTAACTTAATGCAAAAGAAGCCAGACCTCTCTTCTCTAAAAATGGTTATACAGGGATCCTGGTTAGTAACTGGCAATAATTTTGCCTTTGAAAATTCCCTTTCAGTGTAAGTTGCAAATAAGCATGTTCACATAAGATGTTCTGTCTTTAAATTCTTGTCTCTTCAGATTTTTTTCCCCTGAGATTCACAAAGGAAGAAAAAGAAGAAAAAAACAGACACTACATAACCCTTTATCCAAATGGAGACTGAGTAGGTAATGTTATTAATAATGCAGGCTTTGATATCAACTCGTTCCCATCTAACTCAGATGTTCAATGGGAAAATCCTGTTTCTACCTTGCTATGATAACAGGGCTTCTGAAAGTATTCGAGCTGTAAGATTCATTTCATCAGAAATGTTTCCCATGAAGAACATCACTCTGACTCAAAAAATTAGCCTTGTATAGAGAGCAGTGCTGTGGACCGGTACTGCAACGTTATTTTGGCTGTGCTGAATCAGATGCACATCTGAAAAGCTCTCTGATAATTAATATTCAGTAGCAGGTTTGGTGTTCCCATCTGCAGAGCCCTACATTTTACTGCAAGGGGTGGGGGAAAATGGAGATTTATCCACAACATATCATACCAACAAAAAGCAATATAGTGACTACCAGTCCAGCAATACGCACATCCTTATCATATTCAGATGTGGGTGAGGAATGGTACTGAGGTGACACATCACATACTGTAAAACATCCAGAGAAATAAAATTTTGTCTAGGTTAGACACCACCAACTTATTTAAAGTCTAGAGAGCACAGAGGATCTCATAACAAGAAATTATTTCCACATAGCAAATGCACTATTGTTAATAATTATTGGACAGCCCAAAGACTGCAATCAGAGATATCTGCTGTGTTGCACGCTGCTCAAAATGCGTAAGGAGGAGGTTTGGAGCATGCTTACTGGTGAAACAGCCCATCCTATTCTAGAGAACCCATGTGATTTGCAGTCTAAGAGTCAGCTTCTCCCTGCAGCTACCCTTTTGGTGGAAAACTCTCCAATATCCTCCTCCTAAACAGCATTATTATGAATTTCTGTTCAGACATAATGTCTTGAAATCTGGCCTGCAATCGCTACTTGCAGCAAGGCCTGGGCAGCAGCTACTGTACGGCACAGGCAGCTGGGGCCAGGCAGGATGGGTGCTTGGAGCAGCTCCTGGAGAGTCCAGCTGCAGGCATGGAAAGCAGTCTTCATCTCAACAGTGCTTTGCCAAGAACATCCTTTTGCACCTGGATGGCTCCTTTCTCTGTAAGAACTCTATGGAAAACGTAGAATATCCCAAGTTGGAAGGGACCCACAGAGGATCACTGAGTCCAACTCCTGGCTCCACACAGACCACCCGAAAAATAAAAACATATTTCTGAGAGCCTTGTCCAAATGCTTGAGCTCCGGCAGCTCCAGACCATGCCCACTGCCCTGTGGTGCAGACCCTTTCCCACACCGCAGCTGCCCCTCCCCTGATGCAGCCCCACACCGTTCCCTTGGGCCTTGTTGCTGTCACCAGACAGCAGAGCTCCCTGTGCGGAGCTGCAGGCACCATGAGGCTCAGCTCCTCTGCTCTGGACTGCACGGACTGAGGAATCTCAGCTGCTCCTCATGCACTGTGGCCTCCAGACTCTGTACCAACTTTGTAGCCCTCCTTTGTATGCCCTCCAATAGTTTAATGTCCTTACATTGTGCTATCCAAACCTGCCCCCAGCACAGAGCAGAGTGGGACAGCCCGTTCCCTCACCATCCTGGCAGTGCCAGACACACCCCAGGTACACTTGGCCCCACTGGCTTCCAGGGCCCGCTGCTGACTCATATTCCTGTTGACTCAGATGACAAAAGGGTCTGCAGTACCACACTCTACATTCTTGCCTAGAGATCCTTAAGAGGGACTGTAACTTTCCCGTAAATAAACTTTTTGTGCACACAATTCAGGGTGCTGGGGCTCCCCTCAGCACTGAGCCCCGTACCCAATCCCAGCTGCCAGGCTGCTCCAAGAGCCCCATGAGGATCCCTTGGGTAGCAGCTCTCCTACTTCTGGGTATCTTGTTTTACAGCTACTATTCCTTCTCTTTTTTTTTGTTTCCCTGACGGTTTAAAATCCTTTCCAGTACAAAGTTGGGCACTTTCTATGAGATCTTTCACTGGTGAAAGGACCTGGATTGTTGGATCAGATTTATAAAAAAAGAAAAATCTGATTTTTATTTTTTTGGTAGGCTGGGGGTTGGGACTTTCCATCTAACAAGAGCAGCTGGACTCTGAGTTCTTTCATGAGCAGAAATGTTGCTTCGGGTTCATTTCCACAACCCCATAGTGCTGCATTTATTATTTGCCTTTACTCACAAACTAGTTGTGGTTACCAAAAAAAAAAAAAAAAAACACCAAAAAGCCCTCTTCCAAACAAATTACATTTTATCTTTTCCTCCACAGGAGAATAAGGTTGACTGCTACTCGTGCTTTGAGGTTTGGATATGATTGAGATGAAACATCTGTTGAGAAAAAAGGTGTGGGGCGGGCTTTTTTCTGCTAAAAATATCATGTCTTTTTTTTTCCACCAAACTTGAAACATGTGATGAAATTCAACTTTTAAAATACAACCCTGGAGCTACTTGAAACTATAAAAGTCTCCTCAGTACCTGAGGCAAGTCAGAATTTCCACTGTTCAAGCTGGGCTTTTATGAAGAGCAGACTTTAAAAAAGCTGTAATCTGTCTAGGTAACAAAGGGCACTTGTTCTGCCTGGTGAGGTAAAACTTTGGGTTTCTGTAGCTACTGCAGCAGAAGTGGAGTTGAAGCACACAAAAGCACCCTGACTGATACACACTTTGAATTTGGAACAGCAACGGGCAAAAGCAATATGCTTTTTGCTGAAAGTGCCTCTATGTGTCTGCATGTACATGCTTGTGTGTTTGTAAGGTTCAGAAGATGACAGGTTGTTGCATCTCAGCTCTCCAGTGCGAAGGTTCAGGCAGCTCCCTAGCTTGGCAGCTATCTAGCCATCCATACAAAATGATGACTCCTGAATTAAATGCCAGCTACTTCTCTTACTTCTGAAATACAGAAATATAAGAACTCTTTAATCCTGCCATAAACCGTACCCTCCCATCAGGCACACGGAGATATGAAACCCCTCCAGGTGGGAGGGCCTTACAGGAGCATGCACGCAGGATCTAAACAAAAGCCTATTGAAGAAAGCTATCAAAATCTCAGCAAAAGGAGTGCTCTGAAACTTGCTTCCCAGGCTATGTTGAGGTCAAGTCAAGCACAAGAGAATGGGCAACATTAGGAATGTCTGGGAGTTAAAGCAGGACTTGTTGCCTACTGAATACAGTATTCAAGGTTTCTAAAATGAATTTAATGTTTCATATAAAGGCCAGAGGTTTGAAATGAATATATTATCTTCTGAAATAGCAAGGGCCAAAACTTACTTCAATTACAAGGGCAAATCCTGGAATAATTCCATGAACACCAGCATGAGAGTATTATCTGGCCCTACATCTTTGCCTGGAAATACACTCTAGTTTCACATGGGTAAAAAAGAGAGAGTCACAAGAGAGTGAAAGAAGAATGGCATTTTGATTCACTTTTCAAAAACATGTTTAATAAAACCTCCACGAACTGTGGTTAAAGCTACAAGAAAAATAACTGGTAATAATCGTTGCTGGGAAATTAAAAGTAGAAAAGGATCTTTGTTCCTCAAGTAGAATAAATGAAACCACTGGTATTCATCATGTTTCCAAAGAAATTGTTTTCAAACTCCAAACTGACTTGTTCCCATATTTCATTCTTTGTTCTCGGTGGTGTATGTCCTGGGGCAAAGTTCAAGTATATTTTTATACTGCTGTACACGCACAGTTATGTACCTTTACCTCTGCACCACACACGAGATCTCTCCCAGATGCTCTTGAGCTCATCAGTTTGCCATGTGTATCTAATGTCATACCTGGCACCATACCTGTCAGCCCCAGCCTCCCAGAGCAGTCACCACTGCCGAGGCAGGGGAGCAGGACCTGCAGAGCTGGCTAGCTGTAAGCCAGCCACCTGGGCTGCTGATAATTGTTTGACAGCCCTACCCATGCAGACTGTGAGAGCAGTGATTGCTACCCATCCTGTGTGAGATAGCTCACTTGGATAAGCCTTCACATGCTCCTTCTCTGAATCACAATATTAACAGCCCAAGGAAAACGTCAGCATCCCACACTGATTTAGCAAGTCCTGATTACCCAGGCCCAGTACTTTGATCCCGCATGCACAGAAGATGAGTCTCACATCACTGGTACCAATTTCTTGCCCCTGTCTCAGCCCTCCTACACAGAGCTTCCCTCAGGCTTCACACACTGCCGTGAGCAAGCACTTGGATGCCACGATCTGCCATCTAAGCTCACTTTTGGAATGTGGAAGGCGATTGCTATGGTGTTCCTCTCTTTGATGAGATCTCCTAAGCTATTTCCTTCTGCTCTTTGATTCTCCTGCTTTTCATAGGCATCCTTGAGGAGAAGCAACCCAACTGACACCTAGACTTAAGTTTTCAACAGCTGCAGTCCCAGGAGACTTTTTGTCACCTAGCAAACTAGTTCATGACTGCCACAGAGGTGTGAATGAATGAATATACTTATTCTTAATTAATCATTTTTAATGACAGCTCAGAAATAGCATTACGCTCTCTATGCAAGTAGGAAAAGTTGCAGACTTATGTAAAAGGAAAATCTATAGAAAACCAATATTGTTATAAATGCTCAAACACAAATATAATGTTATTTTAAAAGCTTTCCATGTGTAAGGTGTTCGCTAAGTGTCAACTTTTTGCTTCTTGAAGTACTTGTTCACTTCCCATTTCATTACCTTGGATTTCTACTAAAATGCTTTCTATACTTCACACAAAATTAATATTAAAATCTGGCTTTCTTCAGTCACCATAAAGAACAGAGACCACTTGTAACTTAGGAAAGTTTTACTGTGCAGTATATTTTCAAATCCTCTCTCCATAACATTCTAGGGGATAGAAGAACAGGCACAGATGCAAGAAATCCTGGGCTCTGTTCTCAGCTCTGCCAGTGTCCTTGCATTCAGGAATAAAAACTTCCCAAGACTGCTGAATGCTCTGAATATAGAGATCAATGTAGAACTATTACTTACAGCAGGTGTGATCTTCCCAGTCCAATGCAGACAGTTAATAACCAGAACAAAATCCTCAAACCACAAACAAGACACACTGTTTATCAAAAGCTACCAGGCAGCACCAGCAGGAGCTGTGGGGCTGGTGGCTGCAGAGAAAAATACCCACGCCCGGGGAGCAAGCCTGATGCAGGCAGCAGAGCATGTTCCCTCTGCACTGCAGTGGCTCGGTGTGAGGGGCAGGCTCACCCTCTGAGGTGACAGAACAGCCCACCTTTCAGCACCTCGCTGTGCTCTGCTTGCCAGCATGGGTATGAGCTGTTAGACACCACAGAGGGCCGTTTTTGGAAATACCTGGAGACCACTAACTCATTGCACACAGCTACAGAAAACCATTGGATGGCAACAGCCTTTCATCACTACTGACCTGGCTGCACTTGAAACAGCAGCTCCAGAAGTAAAAGCTTCGGATCCAAATACCAGCCCACCCCCCCACACCCCCTTCCAATGGAACAGCTAATGTTAAGAAGTAGTTGTACAATTAAAAAAAAAAGTGAGTGCCTTATGCCATAAGATTTTCCTCCCACTCATGGCAAACAGCCTACCTGCTTTTATAATTTCCTGGATCTGTGTATGACCACAGGAAAACTTCTGCTAATCCTACCAGTCTCATGTTCTTTGGTGACTTTTATTCTAACTGCCAAACTAAGCAGTTTTCTCTTGGCACTTTCCACTGCTCCTTTCCCCTTCTCCCTCTATGTTCTTTGGTACCTCTTCCAGCTCACGGTCACTGGTTTATCAGCAGCCAGTCCAGCAGGGACTGGCTGTGTGTTGGATACGGGCGGTACCAGTGGGACAGACAGAAGCTGAAGGTCTGTTTTGAGTAGGAGCAAAGAGTACATTGAAAATATTTTGACAAATGAAAAAAATACAACCAGGGAGCAAACGATCATCAGACTGAGAAGATCACGTAGCATATACCTGTGTACAGCAAATCCATGGTAAGAGCGAAGAATTAGCAACAAGTCATTAAAATGCTGAATTTACACACAACCACCACCCCAGGCTGACCACAAGAGCACTTTAACGGTAGAATTATTTGCACTGCTTGCAATATCAGCTCTGAACAGGAATCTGGTTTAAGAGCATGACAGGAAAAGGAAAGTCGACACCAATATTACTGAGTAATAACAGTACTAGGATAAAGCAACTTCATTTGTGTACAGGATGCAGTCTATGTTTTTTTATAGATACACTGATATTTCATGTAAATGATAGGAAATTATTTATGCTATTAAAAATAAATGAAAAAACATCATAACCAAAAGCATTAACTAGAGAAGTGCATGCAGTTAAGAAAAAACTGCCTACTGTTACAGACTCATAGCTCAGCCTAGCAGATTACACAAAGCTGTTGCAACTAAGATGAACAAAGTGTAGTAAAAAGTGTACTGCATGCAAATAGCACTTCCATAGCAAGCTTGGTGCATCTCCAATCTTCTGTCAAGAGAAAAATAATCTAGACGTCATCCTTGCCTAACAAATGAAACAGGGCACAGACTGCTATCAGATGAGGCAGCTCCTCTGACAGGTACAGGACTAGACTGACCTGACAGATGTGTAAGATTTCTAGTTAGCAGAAACACTTAAGTCATCATTTTCAAGAGAATGGTGACATGAGAAATCACGTTACCACATACCTAATTTGAGTGATAAGTTTTGTGTCTCCTGAGCTTAGAGATTTCACCTTCAGCTCCAGAAGGCAGCTGATGCAGACTGATAGCTATATTCCACCTGGTTCTAAAAAGCTTCTATTGCCAAAAGTAGGAAATGGTCTTTTTCCTGTGATCAGTCTCTGTCAGAGTGAGATTTTCCTGCTACTGGTTCAGAAATCACAGGCAGGGAGAAAACAGGGTGCCCTGAAAAGCTTCCCATGTTCAGATGATAAGACAGTGAAAACCTCAGTCCACTTCATAGAGACACGGAGCGGTCAGATAAGAAAACTCTCTTGGTCTACAGGTTTAGCTGAAACAGTTTCCCAAAAGCTCAGGGGAAAGGAGGTGAAAAATATTCTGGAGAAAAAGCAGGTCTTTTGAATGATTCATTAAGAAGCTTGCTTATACCTTGAAGAGCACAGATACAACTGGGTGTCACAACTGAACACATTAATAACTGAAAATGCAGATAACTTTGAGCCACCTGTGCATCTTCATGATGGAAGAGGAACTTGCTATTTGACACTGCATTCTGTTCCTGCCTGCTGTTTTGGCTTCCCCACTGAGATGAAATGAAAAATATCTTCTAACATCCGTGCTAGTTTTTCAATAACTTCTGGAGTCATCTCCAGTCAATTCAGCTCTACTGAGATAGTGTTCTAACTAGTCAAGAGGAAAATCCATGTTCTTAGTTATCCTAGCTAGCTATCCTAGCACACACTTCCCATGCAGATACTGCTGGAAAGCAAATTTGTAAGAACAAGCATGAGAAGTATATACATAGCCACAGCAGACTGCACATCATAAGTACTCCAAGTCTGGTAAATGAAAGTCTCTGAAATAAAGAGGGAGAACTGTGGTAAAATTGGAATGAATGCTGCAAATGAATCCACGACAGAAACTATTTCTAATTGATTTTTTTTTTTTTTAATTATTAGTGAAAGAGTAAGATGGGAACCAGAATATGATAATAAGGACAGAGGTTTCCATCAGTCTCCCTCCTATCAAGAAGAATCACCAAGCATGTAAGACAAAATTTAAAAATTCAATTTACAGTTGGGTGCCCCACAGTGAAATCAGAGGCAGGTGCTGGATGTAGCAGACAATACTGGTCAAACTGTTTCTTTCTGCACAGCTCTCTGTAAACAGAGTCGCCACTATCGAGTTCTAACCTCTTGTCATGCAGCAACATTGAGTCAACAATCCGCTCTCATGGCTTAATGCTTTTGATGTTTACTTTGTTCCTTCTATAGTTCAAAAGAAAGCACTAATGCACCAGTCCTCTTACCAAATACAATCTTAATCCCAGAATCCCGAGCCTTTTGCTGTTGGCCAGTTAAGTCTGTTAAGACGAAAGGATTTGATCAAGCTTTACATAACAACACAGAAGTTAAATCCAGCAAAGAGAGCTCTTTTTATCTGTACTGCTCAGACGCCTAAGAGATGAAAAAAAGGGAGGGAGAAAAAAAAAAAAAGGTAATGAACTTGGCTATGTAAAACAAAATAAGGAATTCAGTTATTTCTCTTATTGCCACTTTGTCTTTTCAGTGAGTCTTCTAAAGAACTCGGATTTATTCTCCAGTAATGTCTCCAAGTATAGCTTTCTCCTAGCCCAGAAGAACTGTGGCACCTGCTGTGATTTTTTTTGCAAATCTGAGAAATGTTTCTTTTTCATCAGGCATTTTCCTGATTTAATAAATAAATAAATAAAACTAAAGTAAGCACTCTAGGCTAAAATTTGAACTAATTTTTCCCCATCCCGTTTATGTATTTATAAAGGCAGAATGTAGTCCAGTGATTAGATGCTTGCCTGGTACTTGGTAGAGCTGGGATCAAGTCTTTATTTTTCCACTCGTGTCATTTGTGAGAGTTGCCCAACTAACCATTTCTCAGTGTCACATCTCCCTGTCTCTGAAGCTACTTAACAAATCTTCTAGATGACATGAATGTACGTATGCAAAACACGTTACACCTGTACATATGTAAAAGATTGATGTCAGCTACTTCATGTGTGTGTGTGTGTGTAAAGTGATATAGAACCAATTACTCACCACCCCCAACCAATATCCAGGTAGCCCCACAAGAAGCAGAAGACAGATATCCTTAGCATGGAGTGTCTTTCAAAATCTATTTCAGCATCCTGCCTGTACCTCAATTTTCTTGTTTCCCCAGATTCTGAAGCCACAGATGTTTTTTATCTGGTGAGCACAACATATCCCAAATACATACAAACACTTAATGATCCTAGCTGCAATGCAGACGATGCAGGAACAATTCCTTATTTCACTGAAACCTATTTTTCTGTTCAGTGTGAAAAATTACTTTTGCAATGACTGGCGCTTAAAAAGAGTCTCCTTCCAACAGCATTAATGACACAAGCTCACCACTCAAAGGAAATATAGGGAAGATGTTGGTAACTTAGTACATAATAAAAATAGTAGTAACAATGAATATGAGGTCAGAGTTACAGATACCATATCTTTAGACACGAAAAAACATATTTTTGGTATCTGCAGCTCCACCAACAGACACAATCCCACTCATGTTGCACAAGCAAGGTATGACTACTAGGCTATTGAGGCAAAAAACAATCTCTCTGTCATGATTTGAGCTTAAATTTATGTAGCATGTAATTCCACACAAAGTTTTCCTGACCTCTCTAAGCATTACCTCTGTTCCCCTCCATTTAGAGCATTTATGGCCTTAACAATTTAAAATTAAAATCAATATAAAGTTGCTTATAACAATTTTGTTACAACCCCAGACACCTTTTCAACAGAAGTGTCTACCACCAGGAGCAAACAACTTGATTATAAAAGGAGAGCACTTTCCAAGTAAAGCTTGACATAGTTTGCTGCAACAAATGAGTTTAGGCAAACTGTTTCCACTAACCTATAGTACAAATCTAGAACACAGCCTGTGCAACTACTTCTTGTGCTAGAGAGAGTAACTCAAAGAGTTTCTGTCAACTTGTTTCCTTGTTTACTGGGAATAATGACTGACAATGTCATCAAATTAATCTCATCCATTCATCAATTCCCAGTTGCCCAACAGAAGCTAATGGGCCTCTGGCATGCAGAGCAGAGAGTTCTGACCTTACTGAAGGTCTCAGAGGGCCCTGCCCACTCAAACAGTGATTCTGTCCCATTGCAAGGAGAGGCCAGGTCACAGTGGAAGAAATGAGATGAGATCTGGAAACAAGGAATTATCTGAAGCAGTGATGATTCCGTTCATATTCAAAAGAAGTGTACTGTGTAAGAGTCTCTAATCTTTTATGATTTAATGAAGGGACTTTCAGACCTGGCTTATGTATCACAGAAGGGTGAGCAGCATAGCACAAAACTGAATGCAAACATTTTCAGCAATCACATTTACCACCTCTGCTGGATACAGTAATATTTACCACTGCTGTGCTGCCAGTGGGAGTACCTGGACAAAAATGCTGAGCTCCTTAACAAATAGATTTGGTCTCTATGCTAAAACTGGGTAACTCCTTTGATAACAGGAGCGCAGAGATACAGAATACAGAAATAATGCCCTATTCCCATCGTGTCAGTTTTGCCTGACAAGTGAAACATCACCATATCATGAGCTGCATTGTTATATACATATTCCTACATTGGACTTGTTCGTTGATTTATTCCAGTATCCCTTAACATTAATCACAAAGTTTTGTTCTTTAAATACCTTCTAAATGAAAGTGCTCATCACCAATAGAGTCTCTGTAGCCCTCTCCAGACAAATCCTGTTAAAAAAAAAAAAAAAAAGAGAAGAAAAATTAATGACGAGTCTATGATACATAAAGCATTAAGGTATTAAGAAGATACATACATTATCGCTAGGATTAATTAAAAACACTAAATGGAGCATTAAAGTCAATTTCCAGGAAAGAAGTCAATGCATCTGGTATTTTAGAATGTTCTGGACATATCCTAAGACAAAAATGTAATGGAGATAAACAGATTGGGTTCATGTACAAATCCTTTTATAAAACACTTTAATATTTAGCATTTTAACATTCTGTCAATCAAGCGAGATTAAAAAAAAATCAAACCAAAAACCTCTGAATGGAAATGATAAAGGAGAAATGTCCTTCACTACCCACAGAGGAATGTTATCACTTGGTTCCACCAACAAACAGAAAACTTTCATGTGCCAGAGGTCACCCAAGAAAAGCAGATACCGGAGCCTGAAGAGCTGCCTGATACTACTGTCCTGAAATTAATGAAATTCTGTCAGCCCCAGTATGTCTAGTGGAACACAGAAGCAGAGGTCACAGATACACAGATGATTTTATCTCAAACCCAAAAACCAGTTCTGTAATGGTGCTGAAGTTGTACTAAAAGGGCATCAGTTGGATTTTGAGCTAATCCCACTTATGAAGAGCCTGAAGAGCATTCTTACACTCCTATTAGCAGATCATTCCAGCTCCCTCCCTCCACCCCAGCTAAGCCATAAGCTATCACAGCTAACCTTCTATTTTGCCTTCTTCCATTCATTCCAAATACTCTAAGCATTACCATAATGTCACTGCTTTTGCAATACAGTCTCCTTAAATTTTCTAGAAACACTCTCTGCCACTGATCAATATTTATGGTGATGAAGAAGGATATGGCCTTGAAAAGTTCAAGCGCTGCACTCACAGCCATTTCAACTTCACCTACAAAAATCTTTTGGGAATACAGAGCCAGCACTCTCAGCATTGGCATGGGGACTGTGAGTAGGCACTAGGTAGCTTTTGGCACAAGGCAAGAATAAGAGAAAAAACTGTGAAAATGGCTGTCTGGCTGTATTCATAGCTTTATGCTCAAGCAATTTTATCACGACGAATGCAGTTCATCTCTTTTTCTTGATGAAGTTGACAGAGGTTCTTCTCAGACTTGCACATGCCCAAATGTTATTCTTTGAGATTAGTTATCCAAAAGTAACTAAGCCACAAAAACATACCTTAGGAATCCTTCAGCATTAGTTTCGGCAGCAGCATTTTAAAAATCAAATTCCACAAACACTGGAATTTGATTATGGGCTAGCTAGCCCAGTGATGCTGAAAATACTTCTCTTCATGAGCAGATACCTGACACTTGGCCCAAAGATAAATCTGACAGCATCGGGAAATGCTGACAACCTGGCACAGCACACTGGGCTTTTGGAAAGCATGACACTGCCATAAAAGCTGTCAGAAGCAAATCACAAAAGCTGTTTTGTTTATTTGAGTTTTTCTTCTAGAAGGAAAGGCTCCTTATGAACAAGCACTAAATAATATCAATCTCTGACTTAAAAATAATGGAAGAAATGGACATCACGAACAAAAGAAGCCAGTACATGGTTGGCACATCTCATATTTCTGCAAGGAGGATGGTCATTCCAGTGAACATACTTTTGTTTAGTAAAATTCCTCCGTGCCATCATTCTCCAGGAAGCTCTCAGGGCACAGCCCTGACTGTTCTCCCTGACAGTGAGATACAGACAAGTGACTACAGGAGCACGTGTGGCTCTCCTGCTCTGTCTCACAATGGCAAGTATTGAATAACTGTTTTTTTACTGAAGTCAGAATTCCTGCTCCCTCCTTCTGGTTCTCTTGGGAAAATATTTCACATTTTCTGACCAGTAACTATGCAATGAGTAGGTATGATCTTAATAGTGATAACTCTCCGAGGAGAAAGCCAATTGGTAGCCTTTTAAGAAAGAAAACAGTGCATCTTGCTATCAAATGTTGCCCATCAAAATGCTGTCATTAATCCCAAGCCCTACATGTCATTAATTCTTATGATTTTATCAAAAAATGCCACTTACAAATCAGCATGCATCTGTTGATGAAAAAGGTACCATAAAGTAACTCCATGCAGACGAATGAAGGAGAGAAGCAGTGAAGCATTAATATTCTACATGCAAGTTTCTCACTGTTAATCATCACAGTATGTTTCATATTCTAATCTAGTTTCCCTCCTTCTCTAGCTCCTAGTTATTTAAGTTGAAGTAGGAACTTAATGCAAGCAAATTTCTAATAAATTGGTTTCCCTTAAATGAAGCTATTATAAATCACTGAATTCCATAAATGTGTTTTTATGATGTTGAACCACAGCATTACTGTTAAACAGCACAGAAATGGACAACCCATCCCAAAATCAACAAGTATATCATTTCATAGAATCATGGCTTGGGTTGGAGAGGACCTCAAGAATCATCAAGGTCCAACCCCCCTGTCACAGGCAGGGCTGTATTTAAGCAGAATTCCTCAGCTCCCACTCATCTGTGTTCTGTGAGAGTACGACTGTGATCTGTGCTGCCTTTAGTAGGCAGGTGAGAGAGGTGTGGCTAATAAGATTTTAAAGGAGGGGAAAAATAAAAGAAAGAAACCTTATCACTCATCTTATTACCTCTGACTCTTCTTTTGAAAAATCCAAGATGTCTTCAGCACTACTGAGACACATGTCACAAGATGGATAAACACCAAAGTGAATCTGCTTGAGAAGAGGATTCTGGGTGGTTTATGCAAACTCAAATTCAACAATAAAGTACAAAAGCAAAGCTAGTATCAGAGAAAACAGTTCTGATTACAATTCGCACTGCAGAACTATTCTCCCAGTAACCTGCAACAATTCCCTTAATGTGAACAAAACAGTGCATCTACCACCAGCTAGTCTAATTCAGAAAGCAGAGAGGAGCAATAGAACAGGGTAGATGTGTAAAACAACGCACAGCTCAATAAGTTCTAGTGGGAAGAGAACATTATGACCAGAACGAAGCCTGTCTGAGCACAAAGGAAGGGCAGGCTTGGCAGGACAAGACCACCTGCACTGGCCCTGCCTCTGGCAGCCATGCCCAAGGGCTCCCCTCAAGCTGCACAGCTGCAGGAGCTGTCCTGCAGCAGAAGCAGTGCTGGGGAGAGCAAAGGTAACAGCATTTGGGTCATAGGTAGCTGTACATCACTGTCCTGACACCATGTTTTAAATCACAACACTGCATTTTCAAGCTGGAGCACTGAGTCATGAAACAACCAAAACCAGATGTAACCTGTGAAATACTATACAAGTGAGGTCAGCGAGCACTTGAAAGAAGAAAGAGAAGAAACATTTACGTAGGATTGTTCCAGCATGCCACTTCTACAGGCAGCTAAACAGGAACCCATTGAGTGTAAGTGTCTCTACCTCACCAGGAGTTTCCCTGCTAAAAAAGTTGGCCTCCACTAGCTACCAACACAAATCACACAAAACGATTGTAACTCAGCTCAAACATCTGTTTCAAAGCTATGAAAAGCTGACTGCCCAGCCTGGATGAAAAGGACCTCATGTCCCACGTGTCCTGTTCTGATAGGTGCTGCTGCACCGGGCTCAGATTGAAGAGAGTGGGGGAAGGATTAACTAGTGCAACATCCTCTGAAATGCTGAGCAGTGTATTTGTATCCAAGGAATACAAACCCCTATGGGGAGATCCCACATCCCAGGGCTCCCAGTCAGCTGGTTACAAGTCAGGCAGTTGTCACTCACATCCTACCTTCGCCAAGCAGTCAGACTCCAATTAATTCCAACTCACTGGGAATTTTATTTTGTTAACCATAACGTGAGCCCTGAGCACCCTATGCAGTATCCTCATCAACATGTGTCTCTGGAGGCTGAAGGCCTGGCACTCACTTTGGTGCTTCAATGTTTGACATCCCTCTCCCGAGCTCCTTGAAAAAGCTGCAGCCAAAGCCTCCACCCATCATTCTGCCCATAATATCACATTCTTTCCATGCCTTTGTTCCCTTTCTGTTTCATGCTGAGGTCAAGATCCCTGTCTTCACCTTCCAGGTTCTGCATGGCTGTACTTGCATTCACACCTACCAACCCCCATGCCCACTGATTCCTTTAATCTTCATCACCACCCTACTCTTTCGGCTTGTCCTGGCTCTACCTTTTCATGCTACTCTCTGCAATACCCAACTTCCAGAACACCTGGGCCAAAGCTGCAGGGTGAAAACAGTGTGTTTTAGCAGACACATTAGGGCTAACATGGTGTTTAACATAGTTTTGCTTTTAGAGTAAGCTGGGAGAGCTTCATCCATAGATTTATCAGATATATCAAAGGCTAACCTTTGATTTGGTTATCGTGACAGACAGCACATCTCTGAATGCTCCCTGTATTACATCACAGTTAATACTGTGTTAATTCATATTTTTCAAAAAGCTGTTGCTTTTCTCCAGTATAAAAATGTCACTCTACCTCTCCTTCTCCAAACATCTCACTAAAAATCCTTTGATTTAGCCTAAGATAAGCAATTCTCAACATTTTTTGCAAGAAATATGCACACATTTCCTGTTCTAGTGAAATTCTTATCAAAGTGTCATATTCACCACTTTCCCCAAGTAAAACACATGTATAATGACAAATTGTCCAGCCAGAAAACCATACTCCCTACTTCTGGCCATCTGAAGGAAACATGTATTGTGTCCTCTCCTTAATCTTTTACTGATGCAACAAAATACCAGGACTTTCTGGGAGAGCAAAGTTGAAGAAAGATGTTTCACAACAGGGTTGCAAGGGATAAGATACGTGGTAACTCTTGCTGGTGCAGATTTTAGAGCAGTTTTAAAGCAACTGCCAATAAGAATGCCATGTCGCCTGGTCTAAACTTCAATTCCTGATGGAAAAATGATCCTGAGAAACACAGGTTCAAGAGAACAAGGACAGCCTTTGGTCTTTCACACAAACAACGTAAAGGCAATTCACTGAGATTCGGTTTTCAGTAAAGAAAATGTAAAGCAGCTCACTCTTGTAGCAGTCAAGGAGATTTCAAACTAGACTAACATTAAAATACACACAACTGTGATAACGCATTTTTTAAGCAGAAGCAGCAAGATCAACTTCTACAGTGTTTTATTCCTCTGAAATATGAACCTGGTGCTCTGTGATCCATTACAGCTGGGTTTTTCTTCCTCTACCAAGCATGGAAGCTTCTCTCAGATAAAATTTCTTCATTATATGATCACAGCAGGTACAGATGTTAAGAAAACAGATTTCTCCTCTAATATCTATGATAAGTGATCTTGAGTGGGTTAAGCTGCCATGGATTTTACTGTCTTATCTGTCAATACAGCCTCTATGCCTGAAGTCAATGACTTTCTAGTAGAGATAGCAGAACACAATGGGTGTAGCACAAAGCTATGGAAATTCCCCCATTAGAACCCAACACAAAGTTCACACTTAGAAGCCAGCCCCAAAACTGCAATGGTGAAGCACACAGATGCATTCAATTTGGCAGTCTCTGCTCTAGCAGTGGTAAATCCCAGCCACAATAATATGGTGATAATGTTTGAAATCATTACATCTAAATCCACTGATTTGCCAGAATTGGGCCACCCAGGCTCATCTTACAGATGGTGACTATAGAGCATTCCAGTTTATGGCCCAGTACTGTGAAGACAAAGACAGGTGACCAAAAGAACCCCTAATCTCCAGTCACAAAGGACCATGGACTATTAGCAAGTTGTTATGCAAGAAGTATCTCTAATATCTTTATGATCCTGTTACAGATCCTCCAGCAGGTACAGGAGTAGCTGTATCATACACTTTAAAGGATATCCCACAGTTAGGAACATGAGGCTGGCAAGGAAGTGAAAGCACAAAGCAGTAGGATACTCACACAAAAGCCTTCGAGAAGGATGTCTGACTAAGAAAGTGAATGTGGTACTTTTTGCTCTGGGTTGTTTGCAACATGCACAGGAACTTCTTTCACTCAGTCCACCATCTGGTCCAGGCTTTTTATCAGGATGAAATGTGACTTTTTTCTATTACTTTGATATATTTGATTTTTAACCTATGAAAATCAGGTAGCAGCAGTACTGAAACATGTTCTTTGCAGGTAGCTTTTTTGTCTCTGTTGCAGCAGGCAAATGGACATCCTTTCTTAGTGGCCAGACACTTGATGTGCACACAACAAAAGCCTCCAATGAACACATTTAACTTGAGTTGTAAGATTCCTCTGCACTATGCAAGACAAGTGAGACAGTGAACATGCATCCTGTGCAATGGATGTTAAAAAAAAACACATAGCAACAGCTTAAAATAATGTGGGCTTGTTTAATTATGTAAAAAAAAGTGCCAACAGATAAAATGATCCAGTATTAAAACTTGTATATATCCAGAAGATGCACCTAGGGGGCAGTCTGCTTTAGATTGTTCCAGTTTCAAGACAGAGTGTGAATGCTTCTGTAATGCTCTGACCTTGTATTCCATGGATGTTTAGAAACTCTTGTGAGCTGTTGGATAGTGACATCTTCCATTAACGTGATTATTGCAATTTCAGAACTACTGTGGGTTCTTTTCAAGGTGATAGGGTGAGGCCCAGTTTTTCAAGGACTTCTGTCAGATTACAGATTATATAATTGAAAGCAATCCTATGAGTGAGCAGATCTAAGGATTCAGCAGTTATTTTCCAACTGAAGGGTCCAGACATTTCCAGCCAAAAAAGATCATGAGTCTTTGAGATGAAATGGACCGAAACAAGAAATGACTACTTTCTGCTATATTTAAATTCACTTTGAAGCTACTTCAGAAGGATAAATTAACTCAACTCTACAGATTCAGCTATTTGCTTTACTTTATTCTTCTAGCTATCCTCTGGCCTCTTTCCTGATTGCAAAATCAATTGTCCCATTTCCCCCAAGATTACTTCTTCAATATTGATTATACTGATGAGCAAGTCTAAGGACATGAATGAAAGAAGACAAATCTTCATCTAACTTCCAGCCTGGAGAATCACAGTAACTCCTCCAAATTGTTTATTCTGAGCTTCTTTCTCCTTTAAGGCAGACAGATGGGAGTAGCTATGTTTTAAATCTGGTTTTCTGTTCAAACTTCCTTTTGTGATAGACTCAGTTACCAAGAAACTCTTTATAGTCTTCAGCGCATCAAGGCAATTTTACCCAGGCATATGCTGAGAAACAAGCATGCAGAACATAGCTGCAGAGCTTGACTACAGAGTAACTCACTAATTTAAGATGCAGTCACTGAAATCAAGGGTACTCTTTCCACTGGCTTCAATGATCATTACAGAATTAATATACCACATTTTGAACCTTCCTTGTGATAACAGCCTGTGCCTTCCTATATGGCAGGTTTTCACAGCACAGGGGCTTAAAGCTCCCATAGAATGATAACCAGTGCTCCTCTATTATGTTTATGGCTCTAAGTCCTTTCCTGCTAATGGATGACGTATATTTATGCAGCTGGAGGAAACCTGGTTTCAATAACTGCTCCACCACAGACTCACTGTGTGGTGTAGGGTAAGTTGCTTAAATCTCCCCGTGCCTTCATTTTTCAACTGTAAAACGCAATTCTTGATGCCCACCTTTGCAGAGAGCTCTGAATTCTCAGGACAAAAACATACCCTGCTATTATTATATTATTATATATTATATTACCCTGTTAGGAAGCACAGGTGTGTGACCCTGGACACATATGCTAATGTTGATCCATAAATCTGTCAACAGGAGGTGCTGGCAAAACAGATGGTTCACATTCCTTCTCAAACCACCTCTTTGTCCCCAAAACCCAGGTATGTCAACTAATCATTTTATAACAGGTCAGGGTTTTAATGGGCCAGGAAGCCACAGTGAAGCACAATGCCACAAGCATTACGGCTAAAAACAGAGCCAAAAAGTGCAAAAGACAGACAACAGAGGTTTCTCCTCTGCTCCCTGGCACGTAGGACAAGCAGTGAGAGGCTCTGCAGAAAAAGATAAAAGGGAAAGCAGAACCCATTCCCACACATTCCTGTAAGTAGCACAGCATCGGTGATCATGCCTGAATGATGATCGATGCTGCGTACATGGAAACAGGCACGCTTTTTAATTACAGGCAATAAAAAAGCACAGACACCATGTGAAAACCTGATTTTGAAGAACAGTTGCACTTTGACTTACATGGACAGGCAAATAAAAAGTTTGCTTCTAAACACTTCTTAAGAGTTACCTTTACCACTAAGAATTTTGACTCTCCATCCCACTGGTTGAAAACTGGGCAGGCTGCATCTTCCTTGAAAACACTGCAGTGGCACCAAGGGCTGCAGCAGGGCTGTCGGTGTGGCTGGGAGAGCCAGGCAGGGCCCCGGGACAGACCAAGGGCCGTGCAGGACCGTCTGCCACGCACATTCCCCTAAAAGGAATCCCAGGGCCAGAGCACCACATCAAAGCAGCGGAGCTGAGCAGATTTCCCCTTCCCCACCCCCTGAGTCTTTGAGACGGAGACTTCATACTCCAGAATTTAATATCTTTTTCCTCCCTCCCCCCCACCAGCCCCTTTGTCTGCATCTCTGTTCTCTAAGAGCTAACAGATGTTGATGCCATATAGTTTCAAAGAAAACTTTTGATGCCCACATAACTCATTACAACTAATATATTCCAAGAATGTTTGTAGCTCAGGAAACACTGGGGTGAAAAAACAGAGAAGAGGGGGCAAATGGCTACACTGAATAACCCTTGAGAGAAAATAAATAGTTCACTTCAAAGTCATCAGGGAATTCTTTAACAAGCTCTTTCTTCCGCAAAACACAGAACAAATTCAGTCGAGTCTAGAATTCCCAAAGGAAAAAAAAATAAAGCCAAACCCCACATAAATGGCAAAGCAAAGGAAGCAGCAGAGAGGTCGCTCGCCTCACCAGCAACAAAGGACAGCATTCTCCAGGTTCTGTATTCCCAAGCAACCTGTGCTGTGCCAGGGCACAAAGGCACTGCTGAAAACAGACTGTCAACAACAACAATACAGAGCCCTAGAAAAAGCTCCCCCTGTCCCACCGCACTGGATGAATGCAGGCAGTGATGAGATCGTTCAATTCACAGAGCACTTTGAATTCAGCCTTACAAAATATGCACTAGGACATGTCACGTATAGCAAAATTACAGAGAAGTAGCATTTGCTCGTTCAACAAAAGCAGGTGATGGGATTTTTTGGCACAGGCAGGTCCGTGTTCTTAGTCATTTTCTAGGGTTACATCTAGGAGGCAACCCTCCATAAATTTTCTAAGCAGGTCTCCTCCCCTCCCCTGCTGCTGCAGCACACAGCTGCATCCTTCCTGTTGGGTGAGAAGCCCCCCAGGAGCCACCAGGGGCTGCTGGAGTGGGGGCTTGCGAAAAGGGGGGAGGGAGAGAAGGCGATTACATCAATTTCCACAGCAGGAGGATCAGATTGCATCATTGTACACAACTTGGGGCCTGCTCTTTTATCCCTGGTGCAGGCAAATTCCCCATTGAAATCAGTGGGAGATTTGACTGTGCGAGGACGGCGGAATCGGGCATTCTGTGATCACAGCATTAGAAAGCAGTAGGAAGCCACACCTGGCAGCACCTCTCAGTGGTGCTCTCCCCTCCATTGGGATGGATATAAAATCAAAACAGACGCACAATAGCAACGTTAAATTCCTTCTCCCCTTCATACACAAACTCCTACAAATCCACCACCGCAGTTAATATATAGAAGTCTGACGAAAGTTCCTTCAGAAAAAAAACTGTGGGGAGAGGAAGCATAAGGATCACTAATCTAATAATCAAACTGCTTTAAACAAGCAGCCACGGACTTCTTGTATTTTTCAGTGTTCAGTGGATGAGAGAAACCACACATGAAAACCTCGGAGCCGGTCAGCTCAACTTGTGCAGCAGCAACAATGCCAGGTCTCTGTTCTGCGTTTCGCACAGAAGACACAGCACCACAGCACAGCACAGCACGCAGAATTACTGCTTTTTCACTGCTGCTCATTTCCACACACCACACTTTGTATCCACGTTCATCTGCACAAAAATTTTCCATGCAGCAGCTCAGTAGTTTCCCCATTTCAGCTGCTGCTATCCCCTGCACAGGTTCTTGCCAGAATAATTATTCCCCAAAACACACTGGTAAACAGATTAGGAAAACCAGAAGTATAATCTTGTATCAGATTTGCTCAGGCTAAAATGTGGTTCTTGGTAAAATGCCTTGTTGTTATCTCTCTTGCCTCACTGTTTAGAGATAGCTAATTTCTTCTAGGGAGTAACAAGGAAGGCATCCTCAAGCTCTGTGGCTTTGCAAATAAAATACCTTACTGCTGAGTTCATTCTCCACATTTTGGGGTAGCAGGAAACTTCAGCAGGAGAGCAGACAGCAGAGCTGCTCAGGTAGCTCTAATCTACTCTGTGGACTTGGAGATTTCCACAGTGCCAGAGTGGGGCCACGTGGGTAAAGTCAGAAGGGACAGGACAACAACAGAACAGACCAGAGAACATTACCGAGTGCTGAAAGTACAGAATCAGAAGTCTCAAAACATTAGTATGTCGAAATTACCATCCATGCATTTTCAATGGTGTCCCCAGGAACTCTGAAATCCAGACAGAATTCTTTCAGATGTGTGTTCTTCCTCAGACAGGACTTCTGCTGACACACACAAACCATGCAACACACAGGAGAAAAATCACCTTCAGTCTGCCAAGATAGAGCAGATCCTCATTTTGAAGCAACTCGGACATTCCAGGCATCCAAAAGCTGGATATAAATACAAATATCAGGCCACTGGTATGGTCTGTCTCCTGACCTGGGCAGAATGATGCCCAAGGGACATCCAAAGACCTTAGAAGAGCTTTTACGTCTATTTTTCACAACTTTGGGGAAAGTGTTTGGTTTTCTGGTTTTGGAATGTGCTTGTTTGTTTTTACATTGCAAGAACAGAAATTTTAAGAAAAAAAGATAAATTTTGCTAAAGATCACGTTTCCTTTCAAGAAACAATAATTAAAAAAAAAATACACTAATCTCACAGCTCGTTAACCTGAAACACAGAAATTTATCTTGCAAAGACAGTCAGCCCTGCGTTTCTGAAACACTATGGGTGACAATAATTTTTCTGCATTCCACTATTTCCACTAACAAGTATTAGTGCTATCTATCACTCTTCTGCAGAGTACCCAAGCAGAGGCCACTGCTATGGCATAGAAAACAAAGCTCCCCAACTAGCACCAACTGATAAGACATCACCGTTCCTTCTCTTCCCATAAAGAACGGGACAAAGCTGAAAGGGAAATGTACTCAGTACTTCACCATCATCACAGGACCACACAAAGCATTCCTCCTTGGGAAGTGACTAATAAGTGACACAACCCAAGTCTTACCAGGTTACCATCCTGGCTGGCTTTATTCTTCTAATCCAGTTTAACTCCATCTTGGTAGCAAGGTTTTGTACTCATTTGCTATGATCTGTGACAACTTGTTTAAACAGAAAGTCCAGTTGAAATCCATTAAACGATGTTTATACAATCTTCAATATTTTCCACGAGGATCAGACACATTCAGGAGGGAGGAAGATGAATGACAGCCAAATGCAGATCATATGAACAGCAGCAGACTGGACTGGGCCCATGCAGCCAGTAAAAGGGACAGCAGCATTTCAAATTCACATTTGCCTGGAAAAGTTTTACCTCCTCTTACACAAACACCTGAAGGGCATTAAAGAAGAAAGAAAACCTCAGCACTTCCAGTCAGCCTACTTTGCTCACTTCACAGATCGTTTCCTTCATTTTCTCCCTCAAGCCTGCTGGCTTTTGTGAGCTCCAGTATGGAAGGTGCACAGAGGAGTGGTGCAAATAATTATGAAAATAAAGGCAAAGGACAAGGAAGCTTTATTACCCTGAGCTACTTCATTTACATTTTTAAATGTGTACTTACTGTCATTACTGGTATCTCAGTTCACATTGTTATTTTAACATCAAATGTTATTAAGGCCATTAATTTTTAATTGCTTGTATTTAAAGAATGATTTAAACACAAACAGAGCAGATATCTTCTCCCTCTTAACTTTACAACTCTTAATGTCAGTTAGTAGAGTCTGTCGGGCAGCCCAGACTGCATCAAGTTCACAAGCTCATGACACACCAGCAACACAGAACAAACACTGCTGCTCAAGCCATCCTGGCAGGACATGCAAGCCTTGACTTGGATCCCAATTTCAGCCTCGTTTCACATTTCTGTAACTGCAGTGGAACAAAATCAGAGAGGCTGGAATGAGAACTGTAGGTTCGCCTCTCACTGGAGCATTCAGGACCAGCTCAGTTCATAGTCAGCTAACGCATCAGCATCGGTATCAAAGTAGATATTTTCACTTAGGTTGAAAACTCTTAAGATTTCTTCCACAAGCAAAATATTAAGAACCTGCTCCAGAGAAAGATGAAAGGAACCAATCTCCCCTTTAAATTACCAACCAAGCCTGGGCCTTGACTCCCTTTTCAATGGGAAGTCAAAACGTCTGACTTCAATCAGTTTGTATAAACCAGCTTTTGTTTTTCCTTTTACCCAAATGACTCCACTCTTAAGGATTTATTGTAACTGGATTGCCTTTCTACCCAGCAGGGAGCTGTAGCACTAGCAAAGCTGTTCCACACAGTAGGTTTTCCGCTGATTGAATTTCTAGACTTTCAGCTCTTCGGAAATGTTTGCTCTTGTACAAGCTGTCAGAGGGAAATTGTGTGTAGTCGATTTTGTCTCAGCTAAAGCCAAGGGGGGTTCCATATGCAGCCAGCCAATGTGGAATTGAAAGAAGGATCAATCAAATTGTGAAAGAAAAAACATCTCAGTCACAAATGAAACAAAACAACCAAAAAAAAAACAAAAAAAAACCGACAAAAAAGGGCAGGGAAGAACAGATGAGAATGAAAACAATTTCTGTAAATAGGAACACTCAAAAAAAACCACCCAATGCCATGCAACACACAGAAAAAAAAAAAAAACATCCATTAGAGACCATTAAACAAGGATTAGGAACCAAATGAAGAAGCTGTTCCATTTAAACATGCACAAACACCATGATGTGCTCCAAAATCAGGCTGACATATAAACCTTCATCCTTTGGAGCAGCCCATCGTACTGGGCTTGCTGGAACTGCTGGTACTGTGGTCCTGGCCTCACTGCATGGCTGTGGTCACAGCAAAATACACCTGCTGCACCCAGCACCACACCAGCCAGGCTCTTACACTACCTGCTGTGCCTCTGCCTGCTTATACTCAGTCAGAGATGCTATGTACTTGACACAGTGGTTCAAGTCCCTGTCTGCACCTGAGATTTTGTTATTTAGCAATCTAATAAACAATAAAACCTGAAGAGCACATAGGAGCCAACACAACCCAAAAAAAACCCAAACCAACAAACCACAACAGATGAAAGCAAGCAGAGATTAATACACCTGTACAAAAGATCCCATCAAAAGATTTTTAGCACAATCAACACTTGACCGTGATCCAGTTTGGAATAGCACATATTTCTGACTCAACTGCAAGCACAAATTTTGGTTCTAACCGTATTACACAAAGAGATTTGCTTTGAGGGATAAGCCAACACCTCAAAATGACATAGCAACCCATGAATGTGGCAGCACAGGTGAATACTAGTATGGGAGTCTCTGCCCTGCTGGCCATGGGTACATAAGCTTTACAGTCTTTAAGTAAGCATCATACAGCCAGAAACAATTGCCGTGACAGCAGGCATCCCATCTGGACTCAATACTGAGGTTTGTGTTTAGATTACCCTGTTTTAGGAAAAATTGTGACAAGAAATAATTACAGCTAGTGGGTGATTCTTTTTTGAAACACAGTGAAGCATGCAAATGCCATATAACAGAGTTTTTGTTTTTAAATAAGGGTCTTTTAAGGTCAAAACTGGCTAAGTCCTACTACCTTGTATTACTAGGACTTTATGGGTAATTACACTGAGGAGCCAGATAGTGCGAGTATTATGGATACTGCTGCAGTAATTGTCTGCAAAGACATTCATTCTATCAGCTAAATGTGTAATGAAGAAAAATAACCTGCAAAAATGCTTTCATAGTGCACCCCAATGACTGCAAGAGTGATTAGTGCTGAGCAGCGTAGTAGTGAAGGTGTAAAAAGTGAACTTTCAGTTTACAGTGCACTGCCTTTCATCAGAAGAGGTTTATTATGCAGCGAGAAAAGATGACATCTATCATGCAGCAAATAATAATAATGAGGATTTTTGCCAGTATTCTTCCCCAGTCAACTGCCTTCTATTCACAGTGGTTTTGTCTCTCAGTTCCCACCTTATTTCACCTGTTAAGGGTAGCTCAGTGATTTTCCTGCTGGGAGTCTGTTCAGACACGCTTTCCCAACTCAGCACACTGACATTCGTGTCCCTAATCAACAGTGCACCTCAGCAAAGCCTGGTGATGAAAGGAGATATCCTGGCTCCAAAGTCTTTTAAAAGGTCCACTTGACTGACAAAGCCTTTTGCACTGCTATTTGCACCATATTTCATGAAGCTCATTATCTAAATAGCTGTCTGTTCATGCTACTCAGTAAAAACTGAAGAGTTTTTCTATTTTTTCTTGCACCTCTTGGAGGGTACAGTTCCTCTTTAACCATAAAGAGAAACACTGCAATCAAAAAGGAAAGAAAGTGGAGAGTAAGAAATTGCTCTTACACAAGAAGGAAACTCAAGGCTGAAAAAGACCTTTGATCAATCTTTTCCCACTGATGCTATTGAGATTTACTACAGTTGTCCCAGCTATTAGAATAAGCAGTGCCCTGGTCCAAAGCTGTAACCACGTACAATAGCTAAATAAAACACATTAAGATAAAAATTCATTCATAAATCCCAACAAAGGTTATTGAAAGGTTACTGCACTCCAATAAAGAGATCCCACCATTTTTAACTAAATGCAGGTTTTATTTAGATGGACATAGAACATAAAGTCAATATTGCAAATGCAAAACCTTCAGTGTTTTATGGAAAAAAGAAGAATAAAGACAGGACAATTTTCCTCACAGGGGCTGAAGGAGTTTAAATTGCCTGAAATGCTTCTTACCTCATCATCTATTTCAAACATCTTACTATGTAAAACACCTCCCTTCCTCGAAAAATCAAAACAGACGTGTGAACATCTGAGTCACTCTATTCTGATGTGCATAATTAAAAAATACACATTGTGGATTTACAAGGTAAATTGAAGTGTTGTAATTGATTTTAATTGAAGGAATCCTTATTTCTGTTGTGTAGCATAGGCCATCTGCAATTTAATATCCTCAACCATATGTCATGCTTTGCAGGTCTCATTCTAGAGCACAGTTGCCTTTATCACACACACACACAAAAAACACTGTTCATTTGCCTTATTTGCTTTAACAGTTAAGTTACAGCTCTTATGGGAAACTACCAACCATCTCCATTTGAAGGAACTGTGTGTTTTCACACAGAACCAGAGTAGTGACAACAATGGGTGCTAGAGTAAGAAATCTTGTGACGGTTTTGTTGTTTTTTTAGGGGTTTTTCAGGTTGCTTGCTTGCTTCTTTCTTTTTTAATGCAGAAAGATGTTGAGTTTGGGAGAAGTTATAGGCAAGGCTCAATTATATAAAGAAACAGAGGAGAGAGAAAGAAGAAATTAAAAGCATTCAGTTATGGAAATATTTGCAAAACACTAAACCTGACTCAAATGAACGGTTCTTTTGGAACCAACACGAGTACTTAAATGAGCATATTCTACAGTCTGCGGGATCAAACATTTAAAGTGAATCTTTAAAAACAATTTAGAAAGATACAAGGAATATCTAACTGAATAACAGCGTATGAAACACAGCATCTGACTAAAACTAATGTTAATTATACCTCATTAAAAATAAACCTCAAATTGGGATAAGAAGTCTGAATGCTAAAATAGGCAAGAGTTAGAAGTGATGATAAAACGCCAGCTAGGGAATGTACTAGGAAATGCAGTGAGAATGGAGTAATCAAAAGCTGAAGAAAAACAAGGCAAAAAAACAAGAACTGCATCAGGAAAGAAAATGAGATGAGTGTAGAGAGAACATGTCCACGAGTCTTTATCTCTTATCTATTTAGGACCATATCCAGCAACTATTTAACACTTGATCTAAAGACGAATGTACCATGCCCAATGCCATGAATGTCAATGACTTGCGTCTAACTCTTGAAGACGCTTTACAATCTGGAGTTGCAGAGCTGCTCACCTGAATGAGCACACCCAGGACACACAGGCACCTGCAGCATGTAGTGATCAGCTGACACCTCCCTGCAGGGCAGCACTTCTCTTACAGCATGGCTCCACCAGTCACAGCTTTCTCCACGCAAGAATTAACGGCTGAGAGTGTGACTGGGTGGGGGACAATGCAGAGACAGATACCCAGTGGAAACAGGGATTTCTGGGAAATTATGGGCAAATTCTACTGCTTACCTGACAGAAATGAGCAGGGCTGCTGGCTGATGCTTCAGAGAACACTAACACCGCCTTCATGAGAAAATTTTCTTTAACACGTAAATGAGCTTTACACAGATAGTATGTAAAGATGAAGTGTCAACACCAACAAACATCAAGAGCTACACTGAAAAAAAAACATCCAGAATTCAAAAGAAGTTGGGAATAAAGAATGTAATTTTGTGGACTGTGTCTGTAAGTGAAGCTCTTCCACAATGCTGCAGTACTGTGAAGTGAAGTAGACAAAGCACTGTCTGCACTACCTGAGTGACCACAGTAAAGCAGTCTTCAAAGTTCTTATGTGAGCTGCTCTTATGTCACTGTTTATAAGATAGACACTCCCCTCAGAATTGTAGCCTTGAACAACACACATCAAAGGCAGTGGTCCATACAGAGATGTTTTCCACTCTGTTCTGCACTGTTGTGGCCTCAACACAAGTACTGGGTGCAATTTTGAATGCCAAAATGTAAGGACATAAAGCTATCAGAGAGCCAAAGGAGGGCTATAAAGGTGGAGTCTGGAGGACACGATGCACGAGGAGCAGCTGATGTCTCTTGGTTTGTGCAGCCTAAAACACACAGGGAGTAGAGGGCAGTGCTGAGCTCTGTGCCCCGTGACAGCAATAGGGCTTAATGGGAATTGNGTCTTCAGGAAACCTGAGTGCAACCTGGCCTAGATTATAAAACACAACAGTGGTGATAGTTTTAGCATACACAGCAGTTCAAAACCTGGCAGACCCTGCCTCAAGACGGACTAAGGTTGCACATAGGACTGCAGTGTATAGATTTTGCATAAGACTGTAAAGAAGTCTCTATTTGCTCACACTGCACTATTTCCAAGTATTTCAGTTCACCATTCTCAGCTTTTATGGCAAATAACATGCATACCCAATATTTACTGATGGTAATATGGTAGCAAAATCCATATTAACAGCTTAATTTTGCAAATCTCCCACACAACGCCTGCAAAGCAAACTCTGCCTCTGCTCCACTTGTTATGGGTTGGGTACTCCTCTGCATCCTGACTGAATCTTAAATGTGCTCTGTTTATTTTAGCTAGGGATCTCTTTGTAGGCCTGTTTTGATGGGCAGAGTTCCTTCTGCTCTGCTTTGGTGTCTTTTCCATTTAAGAGTAACAAACTTAGAAGATTTTAAAATAAATAAATAAATGGAACAGGAAAATATCATAGCTTCAAGATCTCACTTTCTGGATAAAATTTAGGACAAGGGGCAATACTAACAAATACAATTTGTACCAGACTTTGAAGACTACATGCTGAAGCCAACGATCACACACATACACAAATTCATGCTGCGAATTCTCTTACAGAGCTTGCTGGAGTTAACACGCAAAAGCTTGTTTAGAGACCTCTGCTCTTTTCTTTCTCTCCTAGCGTATTATCATTGAATTTATTTTTTGTTATGCCCCTCCACACGGAGTCTTAGCTCTCCATTTACAGTGTGCACTCTGCCCCTCTCACTGAAGCAGCACAGGAATCGGGGAGAACACGAGGTTCCTAATTATACACAGGGCAAGTCACCACCGTGTGGCTTTAGAAGCAGTTGTGTAGCCCTCTGTGATCAGGGCTGCATTTAAACCTTCTGATAACAGAGTGGGTCAGGTAGGTACGTCACTGGGCATACAATACCACACTGACAGAAAACAGTAGCTCCTTTGAAGAGAGTTTCTGCACACAGAGGTAGCAAGGCTGGCTCTGTCGTTACGTACAGGCAGCTGCCACTGGCCCCTGTGCTGGCTCAAGCCAGAGACAAGCATGATGCAGCTGAGAACTCAGTTCAAAGGCCAAAGTCTGACAGTAAATACTAAAAGAAAAGGAAAAAAATAAGAACAAAGAAGTCTTGAACTGGTTTGTCTGTTTTTAAATTTACACAACTGTAAACAAACCCAGAGGTTTATTAGTTTACAATGCTTTCTGTGGTCATGTAATCCCAGTGTGAGCTTTGATTTAAGAAATGGAATTTGGCAAGAAAGGAGTTTCAGGGCAGCCTACTCACTTTCCCATTAAGAAGATTAAAAAAAGAATCCAAAATATTTAACTTTTGAGTAATAAGGTCTGTACTTGTGTAGCAACTAATCTTGTGCTCATGAACATCCCAAGTTGGTACTACACTTGCTTAACTTTAAGCATCCAAGTAATCTCACTGACTTCCCACATGCTTCAGCACACACTAAGTGCTTTGCTGAAATGGGGCCATGATCAGATTTAAGCAGTGTCCCTTAATGAGGATTTACACATTAGAATAAAAAGTCTGCAGGAAAACCACTCAGTCTGTAAAATGTTCACCATGCACCTTAACGAGCAACTTCTTATCTAACTTGGCCTTTAAATAAAACTATCCTACATACAAGGAAGGAAATTACAAAAAGTTATTTTAAAAAGAACATTTCAAGTTCGGCTAAATGTGGGGCCTGTGCTCTCAGCCATATCCAGACTTGCTGCACCCACATGTAGGAGGCAGCAGCATCTATTCCCTCCGTACGCCACAGCCACTTGAGCATTCAGCCTTAGCTCTGAACATGCTACCTTGCTTTTGTAATCCAACAGGCAACTCCAATATTTTCTGGCTAAATTCTTTTCAGCTATGATCTTCTCTAGAGTTTAATCATGCTACTTGAATGCAAAAGGAGTTGAATCAGTACCTTTAGGCTACAATAGGCTTTAATTGCATATACTTGATACCTTTACACACTTACCATTCACAGGAGCAGTAGCTGAGAATCACTCCTACTTTTCCTTAAAAATACATGGTACTGTTAGGCATAAAAGAGAAAGAAGAATGACCATCAAGCTCTCCATTGCCAGCTCAAAGACAAGGTCAGTAATTTACACTATGAAAGCAATAACGCCTTCCTTTAGAACAAGTTTAGGTCTTCGCAATTCTGTTACTGCCTTAACAGCCTCTCTGTATTCACACACAGCAGTGAGCATTCATTTACCTGTTTAGAGAATTCTGAGGAAAGCCTCCAAAGCTGCAGCTTTTGCAGCAAGAACAGAACAACATGTCCCTATGGGAACAGTGGAGAGCTCTGCCAGAGCTGGTGCATCTGCCACTGGCTCAGCAGGCATACCGGCATTACTCCCACAGTGCTACAGGTGGTGAGGGCCTGTCTGCAAAAGCAAGCTCTGCTGGACTGAAACTGTAGGCTTGGTTTTGAATTGAGTTAGAGTGCAAAAACCTATGTAGACATTTATTTTTGTGTGGTTTGTTTTTATGTAGCTTAATCAATTCAGAATCACTTTAAGCCAAACAAAACAGAACACAGCCAGAATCCTTAATACCCACAATGGAGTCTTCACCATCCAGTTCAAATTCAAGTAGCAATTTATTTAAACTGAAGTTGTGCCACTCCTGTGTGTGGACAAGGCCAAAGCTAATCAGGAGTTGTCTCACTGCAAACCCAGTGAGCAGTCTGAGCAGAGATAATGGAAGGCTCTGCTTCCTGCCATGGCAATTGGGAGGGAGACGGTGGGGAGAAGGAGACGGAGGGAGAGGCTCCCTGCTAGACAGGGCCTGCAAATCTATTTCTGCACCAAAGAAACAATCCCCTCAACGTCCCTTCAGTGCGCTGTCGAAACTGACCTGTGTGAAATTTGAGAATGGATATAAATCAAAAGGAGAAAAAGTAATAAAAAGCTCCCGGCAGACTTGATGACATGTTGATAATGTTCTCGTCCCGGAGTCAGGGTGACACCAGCCCAAAGAAGATATATAGAACTAAGCCCACATACCGACGATTTACTGGCCTAACGACAGTTTTCATTGATCAGAGGCCAACAATTACTGGATTCCTTCCCACTGCCTATTTCAGTATCAGGCTCTGGCGTACAATCAAAACACTAGCCCTGCTTCTCCACAGTTCATGTGCCAACTTTGCAGTGGATGCTCAAGCCAAGCAAGAATGATATGCAAATCTGGCAGGTGTTTGGGGCATACCAGTGCTGCTTAGAAGCCCAACCATAAAAAAGGAAACAGCAGAAAGGCTAGGGGAGTCCCACTCCACTGCAGAAAGGCTGCAGGCTCTGTACAGTACACAGTAAACAGGTCCCAGAAACAGAAGACGTGGCTTTCAGGCAGCAACAGAAAAGCTCAATTATTTTTGCTCAGTTTAAACAAAGCACATTCTTTATATCCCCTCCAGATTATCTAGAGGCCTCCCTTGCCATTGAAGCCTATTTCAAAAAGAACAAGAACTTACAAACAAATAAAGCAACTGGTACTGGTACCAACCACATAACGTTTCTTTGTGGTTATTTTATTTTATTTTGCTTTGTGATTTAATGCAGGGAACGAGTAGAAAGAGATTTCCTTCCCAAGTGTATGGAAAATGGATGTGTCAAACTGAATTAATATCTGCAATGGCACATTCAAATGGCTATGATTAAGCTGCTGGAACAAGATGAATCAGTGTGGGAAAGGTGCTGGCAGAGAAGTATTTTTCCAGTTTATTACTGTCTCTCTCAGACAGGCAAGTGCATGTAATTTGTCTTGGTCTATCAGGATTTACCTATCCGTTCCACATAGTATAGGGAAAGGCTGCAATTTCCAAAAGCTTCTATCCATCTTCTTTGGGACCCAAGGAAAAGATGGGAAAAGCTCCAAGGAAATAAACAACTGCTAAAGAAAGTAATTAACAGATTTGGTTTCATACGTTCGTGAGAGATACATTTAGAAACGGCAGAGGAGCAGAATCCATACAAAGAATGATAGGTCTTCTTCATAAAACACTCCTAGAGCCAGTGGCACCATTACATGTTTTCTTTCTCTCTTCAACTTCTATCCTTTTATTTTTGTGAATCTTTCTCTAAAATCTGATCTTGGCCAAGTGGTTTCAGCAGAAACAAAAGCTGCTTGAGCATTCAGGAATGAAAACAATGCTTTTAGGAGCACAGACAACAGAATGGGTCTTAACACTAGATGCCATTTGAAAAATGACTTTCTGCTATTTCAGAAGACTTTAGAGTTTGCTAACTGTTTTTAAGGAAAACACAGCCAGAAGAACAACATGGTTTCAAGGGAACTCAAAGGATAGTGGGTTTTTTGTTGTTTTGTTTTTAAATAATATCTGCATACAAATTATGACAGCATCAGAGGGGCTGTCAGTGTTTTGGAAGAACAACAACCATACCCAGACCCATGTGAAATTTACATAGTCATTATTTCCAACTATTCCCTTTCTTTCCTTAAAAACAAGAATCAACACAAGACACAAATGTACGTAACCCATTTCCACAAAAGAGGAAAGGTTGTGACTACTAAGGAAAAAATAAGACTAAGCACCCAACAAGATGTCACTGGCACCCTGAAAAGAAAGGACCTTTTTCCTCTATACAAGCATCCCGACTGCGCACCTTAACAAAAGGGTTCAGAAGGTTCAAGCACAAGTAGAGTACATGGAGAGTATTAACTTCTATACAAACATGGCACACAAAGGAAGACGCCCAAAAGATCAACAGCCCTTACAGACTCCCCCAAGCAGCAGTGGCTGTAGCTCTTCCTTCCTCTGCCCGTGTGTCATACTTTACTTAATGTGGGATTTTGGCTTCAATGCCTATTTACTCTTGAAATGTGACAGACCAGTAAAAATAATTATTTGCATTGCAGTCATGCCTACAAGGCCTGGTGGTAAGCTAGAACCCGTTGGTACTAAGCACTGAGCTACAACTTAAACAAGGCTGTGAGTGATGACTGTGCCCCTGGCTGTCCCACTGACCAGGACTCACTCCTTGTCATCCCTCCCAAAAAGCATTCCCCTGGGAATCAGCACAACCCTGACTTAACTGGAACAGATTATCTCAGAGAGAAGCAGCTCTACATGAGGCTGTCTGGAGACCAGTCACTACCAGGGCAGTGGAAATACTAAACATATTCACTTTTCACTTAACGCTGAAGTATTGTTGGAAAGACTATTTTTTCCATACTAAAGGAATTCATAGAGAATGGACTGACGGTAGCAGAGCTTGGGGAGTGCTTTTGTGTTCTTCTTAAAAAGGGATGATGGTTATTTGATGGGTTCCCAAGGTCTTAGTCTCTTCTCCACTCAGTTGCAGTACTCATCCATACACTGAGCCGCTCTGGGAAATGGCTGAAATCATCCATCTTTAGCAACAACACTGATAAAATAGTATTAACTCCATACCATTTATTTTAACTTTTACTTTCTTTAAATCGCTAGGAAGATACCAGATCAACAACAGCATTTCTGTGTGGAGGGAGAAGATGACGTTGGTAAACACTTCCCATCAGCACCCAACACTGCCATTTGTTAATCTGAGATCAGAAATAAAAGCAAAGAAATGTCGTCTCTCAGCCTCACCCAGAAGGTTGGATCTGCCTGCCTGTATCACATATCCACTGGAAGGAAATACAGGACAGCTCACCAAGAGAAGTGCCACCTTTGTTTTATTCCTGTTTGAGTAATTCTCAGTATATTTTGACCATGTAACAGAGTTTTTCAGAGCGCTTTTTCCACGTGCTTTCAAATGACTTTTTTTCCTCTCTTTGGTCAGTATTTAAAGAGTCTGGTGTTCATCAGCACACCCTCTTGGTCAGACACCTGTTTCAGCTTTAACTTGTCTACAGACAAAACAAAATATGCTCTTATGTTCAAAGAGGCCAAATTACTACCTAAAGAGGTCCCCAGATCAGAACATCTGCAGGCAGTAGGAAGATGTTTCTAAATATCAGATTTTTGGAGAAGAGATGAAATAATCTACAAACATAAATGTGAAAGGTTCATTCATACCAAATACATTAAGAGCCAAGTCTAGCAAACAAGGTTAAAAATTTCCTTTTCAGATCTAACTCCTTCCCAAGGAACTCGCTTTAGCAGTTGAAGTAGTACATGGCAACCTAATGCTCTTCACTACACACTGAATGTAATTATGGCATCAAATGATGCTGTATGAACATACTTCTAGTGGTTCTTTTTACCAAGATTAAGGGGGGAAAAATAACACAATCCTATTATTCACAAATCCACTAATAACTGCTGAATAATACACTTGGCAGAGTAAATGAAGACCTACTACAGAGCTGATCCAAAACCACATGCAAGTATTTTAGAAAACGTGTTAAGGAAATAGTCATGCAATCTGTTGGATACTGCATCAGCCAAAAACTACCCCAACAGCTCCAGATCCTCTTGCTGTTTTGTTCCTTTTTCCCCAAACTTACCCTGCTTCTGTTTCTCTATTACAAGTCATGATCCATGCGATGGCTTTTCAGACTCTTCCCCCAGTACCCTCCCCTCCTAGTCTTTTAAGATTCATTCACGTTCCTGTCTGTGATCTTTGGACAAGGAATGGACTGAAAATTTATTTTAGATACCAAAAGCACATCTTTCAGAGATACCATGGTAAACAGCCAGCCCTCTCCTTCTCGGTTATGTGAGGTGCCAGGGTTGCACTGTCTCTGGCAGTTTTTTCAGGGTCTCCTGTCTCTTATGTTGGCTTTGACCGATTTCAGATTAATCTGAAGTGTGAAAGTGGACTATAGTATTGTATTATGTGTCAGAATCTGATCAAGACTAAATTTACTTCATACCTTTAGTCACTTATGAAGGATTTACACATTTCTCTTAGACAGAAGACTGTTCGATGCTGTTCCAAATGGTACTAGACACTTAGAGTTCACATTTCCAAAATGTAAAAGCACCATAGCAGCAGCAAAAAGCTCTGGTGTTGCTAGCAGACTACAGCAGATTTAAAGATGTTACACTCAGCAGTACTCACATTACCCACAACACTACCCCTTTCAGTTGCTGCAAGGGAAACCTTTCAGGCTTGCTTTCACAGAGGATGGATGGATCACACAGAGAACATCACCGTGTGGAGTAAATGCACACTAAAAGCCAGTTTGCAGCCTTCATACTTCGTTCCTGCATCTTTAATTTGGCTATGTTCTCCCCTTTCCACTTTTACCCAGCGTGTCCATTTCTCAGTTCAGATCATTGTCTTTCTGCAGGATTTTTTTCTCCTTTTTTGTACAGTTGGTGGCTTGTGTTCATATGCAGAACTCAGCATATATCAAAACCTTCCAACCCAACAAATCTTAGATTTAAGACATGTGCCTACATTGGGGAACACAAGAAAAAGAACTGTAGACTCAACCTTTAGATTGAGTAATTCATCAGTCCAGCTTCTTCAACTTCACAGCCACTTCTAGTTGATACCAATAATTTGCAGTAATTCAAATGACCAAAAAAAAATAAAAAAAGGGTCTACGTGAAACAAGTACATTTTAAAGTGAAATAAAGGACAGCTGAAATGTGGAGTCAAGATACACCATGCAATTAGCATCACTTCAGTTTCTTGTTATTTCACTAATTAAAGGCTATATGCAGGGTGAATCTTTGCAAATGGCTGCAAAGTAAAAAAGCAATTTTCACGTATTTCTGTTCTGTCAAAGTATAACTGAATAAGAAGCATTTAAAATCCTCCTCCTTGTTCAAAACTTCACAGTATCTGACAGAGCAAGTTTCTCTACACTACTATATCAAAAACTAGAAATCAAAGCAATTTTCCTCTTATTAAGAACACAGATCACTAGATAATACAGCTGGGAGATCTGCTGGATCTGCTGCACCCTACCTGCCCAAATGGAATTTCTTCTCTTTATTAATCTCTCCAGCAAGTGGGAAGGCTATTGCTATATTTAGCTAGCTCATGCAGGACTGGTTCCTGTTGTCTTCAAAAGGCGTATCAGGTGCTGATGCCTATTTTTACACAGGACATCTAGACTTCCCAAGTGTGGTGACCCTTGAGTTTGGACATTCTGCTTTTAATCAAGTGAGATAACTAACTGCAGGTCCTGAAAGGAAAAAAAAAANGAATTTTCTTTTTAAAAAAAGGGGAAAAACAAACGGCAGGCCCGAAAAGAAAAAAAAAAAAAAAAAAAAAAGAAAGAAAGGCATCAAAGAGGAAGACCAGGCTACAACAAAGCAACTCAAGATCTGAGTGATAGGAACTCCTCCTCCCTCAAGCACAAGTACTCAGAGAGGGATTTTTTCCCCTTATCTATGCCACTAATACACAGACAAGTCTTCTTCCTTCCTATAACGTGACATTATCTTTTGTTCAAGAAAGTCTCAAGCAATGGTATGGTTGACTCCCTAAAGAAAGGTTATTTAGCATCTAATTGTTGTCCTTAATTATTGTGCCACTGAGAAGATATTAAGAAAATACTGAAGTCTACAATAAAAAATAAGTACAGATTGCTTTGCAGACATTAAGAGAACCTTGTACAGTATTTCAACTAAATGTGGTAGGAAGCACTGACAGCAGGTGAAAGGATGGTATAGGATGCCACGGTTGAAAACTTTTAAAGGTATTTTCCAGGTCAATGAAACACAGTATGCAGAAGTTGAAGAGTTTGAGAAGACGAGGAGATAGGGGCTAAGTCACAGCTGCTGCACAAGGCTGAGAAGTACCATGAATGTTTATCCAGTTTTGTGACATGGAGGCAAACAATGAAGACATATGGAACAAGATGACCAATAGATCCATGTGTAAAGGAGAGGTACCCACTGTTGATAGTGGGTGTCATGTTCTGGTTCTGCAAAGATAAGACTATGGGACTCCGTTTTCTCTCCCACTGATGCATGTGCACACAGTCACACTGTCCCTTAGTCACGCACACTCAAACGAGTTCAATAGTGGTCAAGTTCAGCTGTCAAAGGTTCCTAAATCTACATTTTTTCAGATACATGTGACTGATGCTTTGAGTCACTGCTGAGATTCCAATTTGCCCTGTCTTAGTGGCCTTCCTTAAAGCAGCAATGAATAAAGGGGAACCAGCAGCTTTCTTTTCTCCTTTTTCTGTCATTTCTTCCTTTTTTAAACTCATCCTCTCACATGCCTTATTTTTTTTTTTTCTTCCTTTTCCCTGAGAGGGTGAGAGCTCTGGAAACAGCAGCAACTTCCAGCACATACAGAGGACAAGAGTCTACCCAGAGAAACCCAATACGTCTCCTCTGGTTAAAATAGCACAACTAACTGTAAAATTTCAAAGCAGCTAGACTCTGAGCAGCTAATCCTACTTTACTTACCTCCTGCTATACATTCAAAAATAACAACGTTCTCCATGCTATAAGAAAATTCTCACCCAGGGTCTATATATATCAGTACCACCCAGAGACGAGGCCTCACATTGCCCTGTGCAACACAAGTAGCAAAACAGCCATTCCTATTCACGTGGCTTACCAGAAACAGTCACAAGTGCTAAAACTGACCTCACTTAAGTTTCAGTTTCTTTCCAGTGTTGATGGGAGACTACACGACCAGCTCAGATGTCAACATTTACCTTGTAGACATCTAAAGTTAGCTGAGATGAACCGAGTTCAAGGCCTGGCGAGCACAGAACCCTCGCAGAGCTCAGCAGCTGTGTCAAGGGGCAGCTCTAGGAAGACAAATGACAACCACAAATTAAATGTGGGCTCTGCGTGGCACTATCAATACTGAAGTTTTCCTATGGTCATTTTATATAAGTAAGAAAAAAAAAAAAACAACAAACTACTAATTTAGTAAATTTGTAGAATCAGAAAGCCTTAGGAAAAGGCTGCTGTGGCAGTCCATCAGAGTAGTCACTACAGATTTTGACACTGCCTTTACCGAGTTGAGCATTTTAAAGCTTAACATTGCAATTTGCAAAATTGTTCAGCCCTCAAGTAATTCATTATTACAAAATCATTTTCTGCGATGAAAGATGATGCACAAATGCAGCACATCTGACTTTCACTGTTATTCACTGTCCTTCATTCTCACCTCCAGTAATCCCTTTTTGGGTCCTCTGCTATTTTCTCCAGCTATTTTCATTCCTAACTTCTTCCATAGCTTTGCCATTCACGGTATCACTGTCATTACTGCTTAACACAACACAAGTATTTGCTCATAAACAAAAGAAACTTCTATTCTCCCTAGGAAGGCTGTACAAAGAGCTACGAATCTCCCCGAGAGTGTTTACTGATATTATTGTATGGTTAGTCTTGTTTAGTAGTCTAGTCCTAAGGTACAAATCATCAACTCATTTTGGTCACCCTCATTTCAAAGTGTTATACTTAAGCAATATATTTCCACTCTTCACCTTCAAGGTAAATTACCTTATGGGGAAGCAGAGTATGGTTAGCAGCATCTGTTGTGGTTAAATTAAAGGCAGGAGTCAAACTATCTCTCACTGTTTTAGAAACATTGAGCAATTCTTCTGAATTAACAAGATGCCTAGAAAACTGTCACATAATTTAGGAAGTAGAATTGCTAATTAAAACAAAAAACGGTAAAGCAAGTCTCAGCCTTCTTTGGATACATGTGTACTCAGGCACTGTTTGTTTTCCTGGCATGTTCAGCAAGGTAACAGAGTTCAGAGCCTAACTAACCACATATACTAAAAACAAAGAAACAAGACTGATTTGTACGTAACATTCCTCAAACTGGCCCAAACAGTCATTTACCCCAATCACAAAGAAAAGATAATCAAAGCTAGAATTTTAAAATCAGCATGAACTCACATCTGGTAGTCCACAGAACCCTGTGGAAGTTTTAGAACTCAGTTTTCGTTTGGCCAACAGTTTTCGTCAACAACCATGATACTCATTCACAAATCTGATTTAAAAGAGAACCAGTGCCTCCAGCAAATTTGGCCACAGAAGAAGGCTTAACAGACAAATCAATCCTCCCTTCAGCAAAGTAAGTTCTTAAATGAAAATTCATTAAAAAAACCAAAAATGTTAATTCACTTTATAATCCACTTATTTATCAACTTGTATGCGTGCTTTTGCACTTTTTGAGTTTTGCTTTTGCTGTGTCAATCATGCAAGCAATCAATTGTCCTCAGTAAAAATGAACAAGCACAGCAACATATATGATAAAGGTAAATTCTGGAAAACACAAAGAAAAAAGCTGTCTTTTTTGTTTTTAATGTATTTATAGACGTTTGAGCACATTCATAGACAAATATCAGATCTAAAGGAAACATCAGTCACAAAGGAACTGTTCCAAGTGAGTATAATCCTGGAGACCTCAGTTTGGGTGTCACATAGGATAAGGACTCTTGGTAGACATTTCACTTCGGACAAGCCTCTGGCATCTCCCACAGGTAGTTATGATTCTACCACATGATACCAAATGGCATGTGAGCAGACTTGGACAAACAGCCTTAGTTAAACCTTAGGAAAGGATTGTTAAGAGATTGTATTTGGTTAGCAGGTTTTTAAAAGCGTGTATGTAAAAGGATACTGCTGGCAAAGGAAGCAGTCCTGCTTCAGCTCCCATTAACCCTTGACAGGTATGACTTAAAGCTGAAATCTCACACCTTCCCTGGTTTAGCTCTAAGCACTCAGATATGTACGTAGATAACTCTCAGATTCCTAAGTTTACAGTTCTGAGCCCTTTCTAATGAAGAAAATTCCTTGCAGTGTTTATTTTTGGAGCACACCAGCAAGCCTTCCCCTCTATTAAGCTCCTAAATGCCCATTTCAGCAAGCTACCAGTTCATGTCACACTGTAATGAGCGTGAAATCTAACTATAAACCACACTCGGTCAAATTCTTATTAACAGAGACATGGGAAGTAAGACAGGCATAAGGGAAACCCAGTTCACAGCTGTGAAGATCATAACCGAAGTGCTACATACAAGAACAAGATTACATTTCCTATCAAATTCCATAGGGATTAAGTCATCAAAATCATTCTGGTAAGGAGGACGGTTAATTCCATTAAACAAATCTGATATGTACAAAAGGGAATCTACTTCTAAAATGAATAAAATATGTGAGAGATTTGAGAGTATCTTTCATGACTAAAACAACAGAAATTTATGATTACAGAAATGCAGCTGAATATGCAACTAAGCAAACTTTGGAAATATCAGTTGCATTTTGAGAGTTCCAAAAAACTCTAGAAAATCTTCAGGCCCCACCTTCTGAATAATGACCATAAACTGTATACAATTACAGGAGTATATTAAAATATTCTGCATGAAAAACATTGTCACCCTGCAGTTTTATCATTATTCAAATAGAAGTAAAATATTTGTTATTTCTTGTATAGCAAAACTTATGCCAGAGAAGAGAGAGAAAAAGAGACTCAAGTCTAGCTTTTGGCAGTGTGGAGTAGAGATCTAACATGGAGGGGAAGAGCAGATATGGAAGAGGAGATGAAGAAGGAATTTCACAGACAGGTTGAAGTTAGAGGCTGAGCTGGAAATAAAGAAAAGATAGAAAAAGAGGGAAGAGATAGGAAAGTGAAACACCAGTTCAAAGACCTTATACAGCTAACGGTATTATCCCATTGCTTTAGAAGAACTTCTCACCACTAGGCTCACAATTCACTGTCAGCAGGGTGTTTTCGTCCTTGTAGTACAATTTTCAGTGTGATTCATTAAGTTCTATTGGTTACGAAAACTTGCTCCACAAAAAGAAAATGAAAAAGGAAGCAGACATTGTAACAGCAAAGATAAGACTATACAGAACAAAAGAAATCAGTAAACCATTACTCTCTTTTTTGATGCTTAACTTCGGCTACGTGAAAAGAAATATTAATACCAGGTGAAATGCATAAACCTCATCCGTGTAATTGTTTCTTAGTGCTGACAGTGTAGAGGAAACAAAGAGCAAAGTCAGCCCACCAGCCTCGTGGGAAAAGACACTATGCTGAGCTGCCCTCTTACAGCCTCAGGAGCGCTGACCATCCCCTACACATCCCACTAGGGTTAACAACTCGTGCAGCAGCAGAGCCTCACACACCCTAACTGCTAATTCACCACAGAGGGCTGCCAAGCCAGCTGAGGGAACGGCGTGGTTTCTCCTTGGTAAAAAGAAAACCAGAACTTGACTAAAACATGCCACAGTCTCAAGAAGGGCTGCCAGCAAACAACACGAAGAAGGAGCTGGAATCTGACATGACGTCAGTGCTCAGGCTGAGGTGCTGCCACCAAGAAGCTGGCAGGCCTGGTCTGAGTCAGGTCTAAGTGCAAATGCTGTCCTTGAACATGACTGAAGGGCTCGCTGAGGGCTGAGCACTGCGAGTTCTTGCTGAAATAAACCCAGACCACAGCTACAGCTTGCCGAGTGAGCGCTTCTGAATTCGTGTGCAGTTTGAGATCGGCCCAATCTGGGAACTCCAAGCCAAACTCAACACTCAAGCAAAATTCACTCACCGCACACATGCAAACACCTCTAAACACTCTAGCAACACTATTCCCAAGAAAGATAACGATCTGTCAGCATCTTGGCGGGATCTCCCTGCAGAGGTGCCGAGAGGAGCTCCTGTGTGGCAAACCAGACACATTCCTGGCTTCCCTCAGTGCTCCCAGCAGACCCCCAGCTCTGCCAGGCACTGCAGGGACCCGCTGTACCCCGCAGCTCCTCGCTGAGAGAAGACACAAGGGACACCCAGCCTTTCCCCAGCACACAGCACCACTGCCAGGCTGTGGCTGCCAGACAGAAGTGACACCCCGCACGCCAGTGCTGGCTTTGGCCCTCTGAATGGGATTTTTCACCTGGTAGCACAGTAGGAGATGTCACAGCCTGTCACGCAGATCTCAGATACAACAAAACACTGTACTCGTTTCCATTCTACACAAATTGCCATGCTCGTTTGGACATGCCTATTAAGTCTTAAGAAAAAATAAATTTGAGCAGCTGCCAATTTTAAAGCCTCGTGTTTGATAATAATTATTTTTCCCCAAGTAACATAATGGGCCTAATCCATATTGTGGGCAAATATCCTGTAAAATTTAATTACAAACCCAAAGCTGCCAAACAACATGATATTATGACACTAGAAATACAACCGCAAGGTTTCAAGTCACAGGTGCTCAGTGTGTGATCCCACAGCCAGTGGAAATAAATGCCTATGTGTCACCCAGCAGGCTCAGGGCCCTCCATGAATTCCGGGGGAGGAGATGAAATCATTCGCCTCGTGTACTCTAGCCTTCACTAAACAAAAAAGTATTTCCATTTCCATCCTTTGGGATTTCATATACCCTGAAGTTTGATGGTTAAGAGTACCATACTAAGTACTAAGCCAGATCATATAAAAGGTTCACAGTTTTCTCAAGGGAAATGTTATGCTGTGATCTCACTGTTTTCCCAGATAAATTTCACTGCATTGTTTCTTTTGCAGCAGAGTTTTAGACCCCTGTGAATGCCATAGCCAATACCAGATGTGCCTCTGTGCACTTGCAAGAGAGCTCTGAACAAAGAAAATTCAGGAGAGCTGGAGTTCTGTTTAATGAGAACAGCCCTGGGACAAAGCTTTAATAGTTTAACTAAAATTACATTCAAAACTTAATTAGCAGACGCTCTGAACTCACAAGCCATGGCCCATGAGCTCTAATACACTAATTAGCTAAGACACCCTTTAAAGCCAAGTGTAGCTAAACCTTCGTGAAGAGCTGTCATGTGAATCCTTGGATCTTGGGCAACATTTGTGCTGCACATGGGAAGTTCAGTTATTTCACTGTAATGTGGTTGGATACACAATCATTGCAGGTCCCAATTATTTTGGGTAACAAGCTATAAAATGTTCATGGCATACAGTTATATATATAAAGCAAGATCAAAGCAGACTTTAAACACAGACTTCCACACAATAACTTGAACCAAAAACCTTGGAGAAGTGGACAAGTAATGGTTTCCAAAACTGCAGAAAATTTATATATCTTAGGGCAGGATTAAAAAGGTCAGGAGGGACTTTGTATTTATTTTAAATCTCCCTTGGTCATTCAAAAGACACAGATTTATTTAGATAGATTTCAAATCACTTTGTTTCAATTTTAATCCCATCTACTTCCTTACTTGCTATAATGAAATACATGAGCAAAAAGTTGCTTAAATCTGAAAAACAATGATTCATCTCACAGAGGTAAAAACAGATATTCTAGCAACGTTGACACATTAGATAAAAAATAAGGAAAATGTGTCATTTTTTGAAATAAAACTTCATGAGTGTTTGTATTTTGACAAATGATATTGTCTGGGAAGTAAAATTCTCAGCAGGATTCCAAATCAGCTTTAGTGCAGCCCCACTTCCTTTTCTCCTATTATTCCAGTGTAATTACCTGTTTCAGTCAGCAATTTAGTTAAATCTGTACTTCAGGAAATGAATCTACACTGCAAGTATTGCAGTGCCTCACAGATTATACATATGGATTTTTACTGTCTATTTTTTCCTTTCAAACAAACCCTGGGAAAAGTTCAAAATATCTTCTTGTCCTGTCAACACACACGCATGTACTTTCAGCTGCTATAACACACACATATGTGCAATATAAGCATATTGCACTTGAGTTCCCTCAGCACGTTAGCATTATGTCATAGGATTAACATTATATCTTGGGAGTTTTCAGTATGCCTTTATCTCATACCCAGTGTTTGGTGAGTTGATGAAATCAGTTTAGTGATTTGCACATTGAGAATGGGAAAGAAAATTTAAATTAGGGACAACAGAACAAATCATATTTAATAAGGAGTATGTCCTAGTCTCTTAAAAAAAGACCTAAAAGGAAATTTTACTCTTTCACCATGTTCCTTAATTTATCCACTTCTGAAGGACAAACACACACTGCTAGGAGTCGGACCTGTAGTGCCAGGGCATTTCAGTGACCTGATGTCATGATTTCCTACTCTGAATCTTTGCTTCTGCTGCTAAAAGTGTGTTTCTATATGCCAAGATAACTAAATTAGGATGAAATTAGATGTAGGTTCCTACCCATCTGTGGTAGTAAGGCTATGGAACATCTCTTAAATAGGAAGAAAAGATCAACTTCTTCCTCTCAATCCCCAAAATAAACAAGCAATCAAAAACCCTGGAGATTTGTTGGGTTATTTTATTTTAATGGATCTTGGACTGCTCATAAACTTGATTATATGTCATGGTTTTTTGTAACCATAGGGGACAACTCTGACAACCCAGTTGATCATTACACCTCTTGGCCTCATTTTTTCCAAAGTACCTGGCAAAATAGTCACCCCCTGGCTGCTACTGGCCTTGCACAGTCAGCCCTCTGGTACAGCTTAAGCACCTTGTCTTCACTGTGCTCTTAGTTTCAGACAGCTCATGAAATAGATTTTAAAAATAAACACTAGCAGGAGGAAAGTCTCCTGAATCCCAGCAGCCAACACTCAGATTTACCTGCAGAAAACATACCAACAGCAGAGCACAATGTGCTCTAGTAACTGCTGACCTGTACAGTCTGAAAACTGGAGCCCTGGCACTTCATGTGGTCAGAGACCACTGAGCATGATTCAGCCCATGGAGCATCAGTTTAGCCCTACAACATAAACACTGGGCTCTGCTTTCACCTAACAGAGCAAGGAGTGCCAAACTCTAAGTATTCCACTCCATACTGCAATAATGCTGTCATGTTGAGAGCACTGTCTAACACATGGAACTGCACAAAACTCACACTGACACAAATCCACTGTTGATAGCAGTTAGGATGGTTACCAAGTACAAGAAAGGTCCTTTCCCATTTTATACAGAATACACAAGACTCACACAACATCAAGGGAAATCTTAACCAGGAGTACAGAGAAACTTACTCCCAACAGGTTGAAAGTAATAACAATAAAAAAAAAAAGTACATCAAAGTACAGTATTTAGTTCTGCTTGTATGTGTAAAGCACTAAGTCTTCCCTTGAGGATACAGAGTTGTGATGTTTGCTCCAGTACTGTGCAGCTGCCATTAAACCCATAGAAAGAGTTCAGGTCTCATGATAACTTTGCGACTGCTGATCCAGTAAGCTGCTTAAAGGACTCTTGATCTCTCAAAGCAAATTTTTTGCTTCCAGTTTCAAGTTACATCCCCTATTTCAAATAACTGAAAAAAGGAAGAATTGAGGGAAAAGAAATATGAAAAATGAAGAAAAATTAAAATGAGACATGCAGGCTCTCCACAGAAATCAACCAGCAAGAATTCAACAGCACACTATTCAGATTTCAATCCATCCTGGTCAAGGTAATATGCAGGCAGAAAAATGAGGTTAATCTTCCCCCTTTCTCCTGTAAGCAAGTGTAGAAAGGAGCCCAGCAGTCTCTGCAACACAAAAATGAGTTTCAGTTGCATCCACAGGACTCACTGCTGCTCTGCAGTCCTAAGGAAATGCTTCATATCACACGGGCAAGAAGAGATCAAAGAAAACCCATGAGGTTCATCACCTCAGCCTCCTTCCAAATCTCCTTTAGCCCAAAAGAAGAGAGAATGCAATCTGAAGTTGGTTTAGATTTTCCATCCACTGTCTGGAAGGGCCGGCTGACCCAAGAGGACACTGCTACAGAGGAGCAGATCAGCCACTAGCAACATCCTAGCACTGCTACGGACACAACTTGATCTTGCTTTTGCTCTGCTTTAGAAACTAATTTGCATAAACCAAGAAGCTTACCAGAAAGATATCTATGATGTTTTCTTCCTTCCATGTTCCATTTCCAATAGGTTTCATATAGATAGAAATCTGGTTCTGTACTCTGACTCTCCTTTTCATTTGCAGTATTGTTTTTTTTTCTGCAGATTTTAATGAACAACACTCTTTCCTGGTTAAATGCAAAGCTAATTTATTAGTGTTTTTTATTGTAACATCTGGTGGAAAACTAAAGCACTATTAGAGGCTGATTAAGATACTAGAAACGAATACCTAAACAAGTAGAACAGCCCTCAGTAGAAAAATCTCTAATGCATCAGGAAGCACTTCATGCACTTACATCATTAGCATCAGCCCAGAACAAGAGTGGTGACTGCAGTATGAACAGCTGTTGTCATACTAGCAACAACTTGCTCCAAAAATGCTTTAAAAATTAGATACTGTGAAATCTTGAGAATTCACTGGAATGGTACTTTTTAAAAACAAAGTAATAAATGTCAAGGCTTTAGGGACAGTTTCTGAATCCGCTTGACTGCAAATCTCACAGATGCAGTGTTGATCTTGGTCCTCCCTGGGGGAGTTCTGACTGCAGGCACTGCTGGAACACAACCTTTGGTCTGTGTAGGGGATCTCTGGGAAGCAGCATGACCATCCACCTACTGGTTTCCAGCTATGGTCTGCAGTCTACTGGAGGTTCATGGACTGCTTCTCGAGGATCTGTACCTGCAATATCAGAACCTTCAATTCACTGTATCTGGTTTCAACTCCCAGCAGAAGAAATGACTCATCTGCACATCAAAACACGTGGAAAGCCACACGCATGAGGCAAAAATTAGCAATGAGCTTTCTTGTAGAAACCATAACAAAAACCACAGCTCATCTCTTTAAGAAGCTATGAAGCACATATCCATTAGCTGAACTGGTGATCCTCAGGCTTATTCAGCAGTGTCCAGAGACACTGGTATCAAGTCTCCAAGGAGAGCTTGCTGCTACAGAGCTTCATCCCAACCACTTAGAATTGCACCAGAAGTTAGATGGGCAATTTTCACGAATTCCATTCTCACTTACTCTCAATCACTGTAAATCTGCCAAGGGAAATGACAAAAACAAAATACTGAGCAAGAATGGTGAGTAACACATGACAAGCTGTCAGTGAAAGCATGGCTTCTCCTCGCTGCCTTCCTGTGCAGACCTCCTGCTGCAGGGGAAGGAACCTGCAGGCATCTGTAGAATGGACCTGGTTCCCACCAGGCCCTCCAAGAACCAGGTCTTTCCTTCTTCATGCATTTACAGCACTCGGAAAAACAGGCCTGTATCTGCAATACTTCAGTGGAAGTTTGCTATATTGTATTTCCACCCACGAAGCAGAGCTTGAACTATAGAGCACATGCTCTCATGAATTCAAGTACATCCTTCTTTCCCAGACACCTTATAACAATGGCATCCTCAAAGCTCTTCTACCAAGCTTACTTAGGTAATTCTTATCTCCTTTCACTCATTTTCAGTGATAAAAGAGTTGAAACAATACTAATCATTACTATCAGCTGTCTCAACTTCTGCAGATGATGTGACTAACGGCACTGTTCCCTAATAATCGAATTTGCTTTGCCATTAACGCAGTTAGACTTCACAAAAATTGAACAAGAGAACAGAGATGCTACGTAAATGCTTCAGGCATACTGAAACTGAGGTCTCATTTTCACACACTCATTCCCAAAGCCAGGCACTATGTTTGTGTAAATGTGAAAAGAATTTGGCTCATTTTTGAGCTTACTTAGGCCATAGAAGATTAGGAGATGGTATCGCTCGGACATTACTCTCGTGTTAAAATTATGAGCGTCAGGAGAAGAAAAAAGAGCTATAAATAAAACACATAGATGACTGAAATCAATGGGAACTGCACACATGCATTCAAGGACTTCATTTGGCCCATAAAATGGAAAACCAGCATCAGCTATAACCACAACACAAATGGATACAGTTTGTCATGTCCAGATGCAAGACTGTAAATGAAAGCAACAGGGCCAGAACACTCCAACCTCAAAGTAGATCTGTGATAGACATCAAAACTTTTTCAGAAGTCATAGAAACAAATCCTTGAAGATAAAGAACTGAGTGTAAGCCTTGTAAAATAATGAACTCCTCCACTAAAGGAAAGGTAAAATAGAATACAGAAGCGTGGATGTAGGAAAAAAAAAAGATTATCACAAGTAGAATGTTTCTACTTAAGGAATCTACATTCTAACTAATGGTAACCACTGCCTGCCACCTCTTTCCCACCAGCATCTGCCTACACCAGAAACAATTTCATACTTCTGTCGGCACAGAGTCAATCATATTTACACTGTGCACACATCCAGCAGGTTATTGTGCCAGCTAGATTAACTAGCAATGTCCCCCTGATTGCACCAGCCTAACACAACAAGCTTTTTTTGCAAAATAAGACTTAGAAAAAGCGTGCAAGGTGTGAAATCATAATTGAGCAAATTTGTTCTCTCATGAATAGTTTTCAATTTTCCGTGAGGCAAGGAGTACACCCAGACCTCAGGCAGTCAGAACAGTGCCCTGCTGAATGTTGTGCTGACAGAGTAGAAGTATTTACACTGCAAGGTAGGCAGAGCTTCATCTTCCTCCTACAGATTGTGTCTTTAAAGCACAGCTTGTTCCTGGATTACACTTTTAAAAACAGTCCTTGGTAGAAAGAAACTTAAAAGCTGTCTTGCCTGATGAGCTCCTGTTGGAGATAAGGACATTTTTCTGCAATAAATAAATAAAATCCAAACAGAACTAGTAGTCTCCTCTGGGAAACAGAGGCACAGGGAGTGGCCCCTTCTAGACCTCACGTTATCAAGTGCTCTTCCAACACTAAATTCAGAAGATAAACACTATCTCATATTAATAACATCTATTAGCTATCTTTCCTTCAGACTTCATAGCATCTGTTGACATAGAAGAACTGTCCACCAGTAACTGCTAGACTGCTGAATAGCAAAGACACCTTTATAAGCCTTTCTCCTTTGATACACACAATCTTCTGGCTTCAATCCTTTTCTAAGATGACATTCTTACAGGTATCAGCTCTCTTCTTTATTATTTAAGAGACTTGAATTTAGAAAGAAATAAATTTTCTGGGATTTATATTCCCTTCCTGTTTTACTGAAACTTTCAGTTTTTTGTCTTTTTCCTTCAAGTCTGATGATTTCTGACAGATACATCATTTCTCCCACTTAAAAAACTTTCTATTATGCCTTCTATTGAGAACTGATCTTTCTTATTTAAATGCAATATTTCAACTAACAAGTTGTCTAAAAAGACAATCAGGACTCCTTTTCCTACACTTTCTTGTCACTTGGTAGCCTGTAATACTCAAGGGCTTCTCTTCCAAAAATCTCTTTGAGTTACAGCTTATCATTCACTTCTAGAAGGCTCAGAGTTGGATTAAACTCCTTATATTGCCTCCCGTTACAACCTTAAAAGGAACCTTTTTTTGACTTACACTACTAGCTTTCCATCTCTCATATTCTTATTTATCATTTGCATTTCAGTAACGCATGGAGGTCCCAATGAAACCGCAGATAACAGTCTGCGCACCAGAACAGAGGGACTGCCCCAGGAGTTGAAAATTACAAGCAACAAAACAAAAAGATAATTATCTTCATAGGAAGGGAGAATAGCACATGACATATGGAAACAAGATTTGTCCAGGAGTACAAGATAAGACTCTGAAAGATCTAGAAAGTGAGACCAAGTCTCCTAGATCTGAAAGGTTACTTATACTCCCTTTCTGATGGCAGCCGCACTCACCTGGTCTCTTCAGTCATACAAACACAACATATACAAGGCTGGCATTTGCCATCTGCCTTTGCAGTCTCCAAAACCTGTTTTCCCAAACTCCACTGTTGGAGATGCAGTATAACAAAAGCACTCCATTTTGAAAAATGAGTGAACATAGCTAACTGGAGTGTATTTTCTCCATTTAAATACAGTAGCACCCCAAGGTACAGAATGGGCTGTAAAGACAGTACAAGATATTTGATTCTAAATATTAAACCAAGAAAACACATGTTCTGAAGCACAGAACATCACTTCTAAGCAAGGATGAGATACTATTTTCCACAAAAATACATTTACTGCTGCATGTCTTATATTAAAAAACATATCTCCAAGAACCCCAGCCTGGAGCATAAAATGGTTTATGCAACAAATACTTGTGAAATGCCTACTTAAAAAGTTAAACCCCCTGGAGGGCTTGTGAATCTTTTAGTTGTAATGTACCCCTGGAGGATTTTATTTTGTATCCGCCTAGCCTGAAGTTAAAGAGTACTTTCTGAACATGTTTGCTTTACTTGAAGCTAAAATCTGGGTTACTTGGGGGAGGGCAATGGAGAGTCCAATAAATCTCACAATATACTTCTTGGCAAGAGAGCTACTTACTGGTGTCACGAAGAAACAACTTAACTGCTCTCTAAAGAAATATTGGTTTCAGAAGTTACTATTGTATTCAAGATACATGGAAGCTACATTAAATCAAGTTGTGAAAAGAACCTGAGTTACACTTTTTGTTTGTTTGTTTTAAATCCTGAAACAGACCTTAACATTTAAAAAATAAAAATAAAAAATGGGAGAGTTTGTGAGACTTCCATAAATTCTGAAGGGAGGAAGTTTAAAACCTGGGTGTTCCACTCCTTAAGTCACATTCCAACAGCTTGATTTTATGTGTACTCTTCTGCTATTCAAAGTTCAGTGTTTTAAAACTTCTTATTTTCACTGTTTAAAATTATCTGTGTGTGCCCAGCAAGTAAATGCAGAGCTCAGTGAATGCCAGGAGTTTTTTAAAGAGGGAGCACCCTTGCTGAGAGTATCAGCTAGTGTACCTTTTCTTAGTCATATTTGGGCAAGAGCCTAACAGTTAGCTCACTACACTTCCAGTTACTTCCTCCCCTACTCCCTAGCACTGGGTAATCAAACGCATCAGTTAATTAATCTAGACACAATTAACTAAGGCCACCACCAGAACAAATCTGCCCTACCAATTGCCTGTGCATTTGAATCTCTCCACACAAGCCACCCAAAGACAAAATCTAGGAGGCTCAATCTCTATGGAGAATCAAATTAAAGATAATAAAGTGAATCGAGGCTCCTTGAAAAAGCAGCAAATTGAGTAGGCAATTTATCTTCAAAATGGCTCAGATGAGGACATGGTTATGTTCTTCCATGCTGCCATGTTCAACTCTGTACTTGAAAGACAGATCATCCATGCAAAGGAAACAAGGTGAGTGCAATGTGCCTCAGTTCCTCTGCTTTGTATTTGAAGATGTCTAGGAGAACAAGTGAGAGCAAGTGCTGCAACTATTTCTTGGAGTATTTGGTAGACTCAAAAAGTGTTTTCCTGGAAATGACACTTGTGGCTATGAACCATAGTTTTAATTCTCTTTCTTCACTTGATTCATTCTGACATAAAGCAGCTAGCTCAGTAAAATCAGGATATTTAAAATAAAAATAAATAAATAAGTCTAATTAATAGTTAACACTTTGTTGGTTGCATTTTATACTCCCTCAGTTCCAATAGTACCCCTTCTTCCCCCAGACCTGGATAGAGAAGACACAACCCAATCTGTGCTGTCACAAAATTTTGTCTTGTTACTCCTTTGTGAATTCAGAGTATATTGCCAAATTATGGTTAACAAGGCCAAGTTCACATTTTTTCCCCTCAGAATTCGACTCTAATGATGGAGAAATTACTACTGCTATCGTTAAAATCCATCCACTTTAGGCCAGAACTGGAACCAGTAGCTCTTAAGAGGTGCACAATAATACTGCAAATCAATATCTTTCTCCTCATTGCCTCTGTGTGACTCAATTCAGAACTATATTAAGAATATTTTTAAATGTACACATTTCACACAGCAAAAATTCCTAAAATGGGATGACTGTTTCTCAGTTTATCCTGCCCTTCTGTTGCATTGTCTCAACGCTCCCATGGCATTGTGTCCAACAAAAAGAAGGGAAGAGAAAGAAAAAAAAAAATCGGAGCAAATGTGTACACACAAATAAAACCACTAAAAAGCAACAAAACAAAAACACAACAGTGTTGGCCTTCCAGCTCCCTCCATTCTTTCATGCCAATGACCCTGCAGGTTTTTCTTCAAGTGTTGCAAAATATTCCAAATCCCAGAGCCCCTGAGCTGTAAATTCACTTTCTGGCTATTCTAGAATGAAATTAATAAAGTAACATATTTTAAAAACTTCAGAACTTTAAGAAAGTTTATCAGGAACAGAATAATTGTTTCAGCTCTGAAGATGAGAATGAATATTTAACATTACAGTGTTCTCATCACAAAAGGACTACCTCTTTGAAGAAAGAAGTTGATTTATCTCAGTGCCCTGGGAGGGTGGGGCTGAAAAACTGCAAGACGAGCTGGCTTGGATTTAGGTTTCAAAAATGACAAAAAAGAAGTTATCAGCCCTTGGTTCTTAACTGCCTTACATTAGTCTTCAAAGTTAAAAGGGGGATTAAAAACATAACCATGTAGAGCAAGAAAATACCAGACATACTGAATTTCAAACACAGTCCAATTTTATCTCCTAATTACTTAAAATGCAAGCTGCCAAGTGCACCAACCATTATGACAACAAAAATCTGATCCAACTTTGCAACAGCAACAAAAATGTTTATCAGAAAGGTCTAAGACACAGACTCATTTTGTAAACTTGGAAGCAGTTCCAGAGCTAGTGCCATACATCTCAAAGGAAAAGATAAACCCTCACTCACATTTTTATACAACAACAACTATAAATGGATCAACAGTCCACATGCAAAAAAACTTGAAAGCTTTCACAGTCAAAGCCACAAGACTTCAGTAATGACTACTTATCAGGGACATTTCTGCTAATTTAACTGCAAGTACAACCCTTGGCAAAAAACGTCCTAACTCTTATGTGTCAAGAGAGGAGAGGAACCAGGCTGGATGTCAGGGCTTAAGGCACGCACTTGCTCCTCACAAAGGAAACTGCCTGCTTCGGGAAGTCTCTTTGAGGACAAGGGTTTCAACCCCTTCTGAGTCATCTCTGGTTTCCAAGAATTTTGCATGGAAACTGAAGCCAGATGGCATCAAAGAAGTAATGTCTTGGCTTAAACAGCATATGAGAACGAGACACAGAAAAACACATTTAAAAAGACAGGAAAATTTTGTGTTCTTACCCTCCGCTCACATTTTTTCAAATGCTTCTGGAGAACTAGCTGGCTCAGCAGATCAGAGAGGGAAATGGAGCTTTCCAGTACAACAGGCTGCTGTTTAAATCCAGCCCAGTCTTATGGTGACTGAAAGTTCTTATCCAACAGGTGGTCAATGTTAAACGAAACAGATTTCACTTCCAGTTTCTGTTAAGTAGGTGTCTGCAACAACTGGCAGCATAGCCAGACAGGCCAGGCCCTGGCTCTCAGAGCTGCGACTGAGGCAATGGCACCTCAGGCTGGAACAGTGCACCTGCTCCATGGCAAGGATCTTCATTTGCCAGTGCTGTTATACACAAACCAGGAATGAGTGTGCTTTTGAAATACAGATGGAGAGAAGTCTAAATACATTACTTTTTCTTGATTAATTCCAGCAACATAACATGTATCTGGCATATTTTTGCTAAATGAATTACTACTAGTCCAAACTAAACTCGATAAAGAAAAACTCTTATACTTTGTTCCAAGCTGTATGTGAAGAGCTGTAGGTCTCTTCCACCTGACACAGCTGTTACCATGCAAGTGGCTTAAGAAGCAAATGACTTAAGAGCTAGGAAGTTTTACTGAATGAACTGTAGCAAAGTGGTTTGGGCTACTTCCTGGACATCATGAGACCTGAGTATGGCTATATCATAGGCAGTCCACTGCAATAGCTCACAGCAGCTTTTCCTTGGGGTCAAAAGCTTCACGTTACTCCATGTATACAATAGGGTGTAAGGAAATTCAGACAGCACTCTGTAGAGCAGCCCCTTACTGGTGTGTTCACACCCAGAAACCAACTAACACAATCTGTGCCCAAACTCTTGTACCAGCCTTTGAGGTACACAGTGGGAACATCTCCACTCCCAGCAGACACAAGTTCACTACACAGCTGATGCAGGACAAGTTGCTTTCAACTTTCTCAGCACTTTGCCACCACATGCTTCGCCTGGTTGCCCACACATCCTCAGCAGAATCTATTTTAAGGTTCCTCTGGCATCTGACTGTCCTATATGCTTAAAGGGAAAGGCAACCCTCCCCAACTCCCTGACAAATAAAATAGCCCCCAAATGAAAAAGAATAATTAGCAAGACATGCTTTAGTACAGAAAGGTACAGAGAACAGGGCCTCCCCAGTGCATGTACAAGAAATATCTTGGAAAAGCAGGGAACCAAACATCTCAGCAATATTTGATCTTAGTTCCTACTTCTGCACTGAAATAAGTGCATTTTGCAAGCTTGTGAAGCATTTTTTGTTCTTATCTTACCCAGTATCTTCTCTCAAGACCACTCAAAGCTGAGAAAGGGCAGTCTGTCCTCCTCAGGTCACTCCACAAAAGCATTTGTCTGCTGAGCCACAGGAGTGAGATTCCATTATTCCCAAAGCCATGTTTTCATCTGGGTGTTATTGATGACAACTTCACCAATGTCCCAGTGACAAGCCCTATATCATCAGAACTCACTTCTGAAAGAAGCTACAATTCCCCTCTCATATGACCAGTCCTATGGAGTTCTAGAGAACTCAGCAATACACTACAAGAAAACTGTCAGATAATTTAACAGACTAGCAAGTCTATGGACCTCATTCTTATAAACATATGTAAATTCACACAGAAAGGAGAAGGTAAAATTAAAGCAAGTATTTCAATAGAAAGCAAGTGTTACAGAATAATATTTTTCCTCCGAAACGCATGGATAAAGAACCTTTTGCTAGTCTCTGAATTTGGCTTTCACACTACATCATCAAGCAATGTCCTACCCAATAAAAATATTTCTGTAGAACTTAATAACTACATCTATAGCACCTTGTCTGAGATTCAAAAGTCTTGGAAATTAAAATATGGCAAGCACAGAATTTATGACAACTCTGTGAAGTAATGTCTGTGCATACATTGCCTCTTAATGTCATGATTAATTTAGTGCTAGGCCTATACTGTAACAAACTTAGAAGTAAATTACTAGTTCTCCCCCAAAACAATGTCCACCCACAAAAAGCTGGCTTTTGGCTCCTGTCTCAGCTCAGCTGCTTTCTGCCTACTGAATGATGGCAACCAGAATAAAAGTCAACAATGCTCAGATGTGTTAACAGCTACAAGCTCTTTGCAACACTCCCTATAAGCCATACCCAAAAGTGATATTGCAAAATGGCTTGTCATCACCCTCTTCCCGCCCTTCCTAACAGATATATTCCTCATGGAATGATCTTTTCTCTTCAATAGCACATGTGCTCCAGTATTTTATGCTACTTCTGTTCTATTATGTGGAATAGCAGCAGCAGATGTCTGCTGTTAGAAAAACAATTCCATTTATGAATTGAAAATTACTTCTAGGTTTCGCATTTCCAATATATTTGTTATTGCAAGGGCCATTAATCTTTATAAAGGATTGAGTTCTGAGTTACAACTAACTGCTGCCAGTATAATCTGCTAAAGTAATGCTTAAAGTGAGAGCATTTTTTGTTGACTGTCATAACATGTAAAAGACATTCACAAAAAAGGATAAAAAACTTACAGATCTTAATTTTGCTGATATTGATGCAAGTGACTTTTCTACGTTTTTGTTACAGGAATGATAGTTCAATGGACTCAGCTTTGAAGGCCTCTTACTATCACATACTTGAGAAAATCAGGGATCTAAACTGTGCAGTTTTGAGAATTCTTAGAGAAAACAAAACTTGTACCATTTCCCAAGAATAATCATAGAATCACCGAATATTTTAAGTCCCAATATACCCTGGTACAAATCTCCTGCAATGAACACAGATATCTACAGCAAGATCAGATTCCTCAGATCAGAGTCCTCAGACTCATGGTTGGTGGCAAATGCTTTACAGGGTTGGCTACAGCAGTGGGAAAAAAATGGCTGGCAATGGAGGGATAAACCTATTTGGGCTGCTGAACTGTGGAAAGACATTGTTGCACAAATAAAGAATTTGATAATGGGAGAGTGCCCTCAGTAACTCCATGTATATATGTATATATACATGTGTTGTGTGTGTTTGCATTTAATGCTTGTTAATCATTATATATATATATACATATATATACATATATATACAAAGGATTACAGACTGCACTCCCCCAGCATCAAATTCCCTTGTGGCACACACTGGACGTCCCCATTTTTATCCATT
>VXAB01014115.1:14034-35403 GCA_013399175.1 Odontophorus gujanensis | reverse complement strand
GAATAAGGGGTGGAATGTCATGGTCAATGTTATGATTTTTGTTATATTATTGATATTCCACATCATAACATCATGTGGTGTATTGGGAGTTATAGAGTTAATGCTCCAGCTCCATGGATCATTGATAGTTCCAGGTACACCTGTCTCAGAAGAGAACTACATTCCCCAGAGGACTGTGTGATGCTTTGTATTTTTAAGTGTTTCCGCTCAGAGGGGAAGATAAAAACTGCCTGTGGTGATGGGACCGTCCCTCTTCCCTCTGGGATGGAGCTCAGCAGTGGGTGTTTGTTGCAGCCGTCCGCCTTCAGCGTTAGCGTAAGGCCTTCGGTTTATCGGACACTCTCTCTCCCTTGCTCATTGTATTTGATTCATTAGCCTCAATTCCAATTATATTGTATTGTATTGTGTTATTTTGTTTTCTGATATCTTATTTAGTAAATTAGCTTTCCTCCTCAGCTCGTTGACGCTGTTTTGCTCCTAGGCCCATCTCCTTTTTTTTTTCCCTTTCCCCCTTCCCCTTCCCTGGGATGTGGGCCTGTGGGTCTCCTGCCTCAATTGTCACGGTACCGGGTCAAACCACCCCGCAAACTGCTCCCTCCTTCCTGACCTTCAACATCTCCAAGGGCACGACTTCCACCACCTCTCTGGGCAACCTGTGCCAGTGCCTCATCACCCTTATGGTAAAAAAAACTTCTTATACTCAATTCAAATCTCCCCTCTTCCAGTCTGAGACCATTTCCTCTTGTGCTATCACAGCAGGCCCTGAAGAGTCAGTTCCCTTCCTTCTGACAGTCCCCCTTTAGATACTGAGAGGCTGCTATCAGGTGTCCCCAGAGCCTTCTCATCCCCAGGCTAAATAGACCCAGCTCTCAGCCTGCCCTCGTAGGAGATGTGCTCCATTCCCTGGAACATTTTTGTGCCCTTCCTCTGGACACGTTCTAACAAGTCCACATAAATAAGCAATAATAATTTCACACTCGAACAGATCTTCATTACCATGTCTTAACACACCACATTTTTAGAGATTCTACTCTTAATCATCCTCCTTTACACTTCCAAATAACCTTTTTTAAGCCTCAAATGACATAAATTCTCATTTGGTCAATGTTTCATTAGTATCTGCTGGCATGTTTTCATTTGGAAATGGACTGCAATAAGTATTCCAGAATAGCTGCTGTGCAAACATTCCATATCACAATAGAAGTTTGTATAAATAAGCACATAAACTGCTGATAAATTACTTTACTCTTTGATTCAACAGCTAGAACTCTTCTTATCAGTTTCTCAATGTAGACAAGAAGCAAATAATTTGCTCTTTCAGTCTTCTTAGTTCAATCACCCTCAGTTCCTCAGAAATCTTTTCCACATCTTTCTCAGGGAACAAAAGCATATTTTAATAGTAATAGAGAACAACAGATGCATTGCATGCTGCTTGTGTGATGAAATCTCTGTATGAATGAAGAACTTGGATTGGCCTCAGCACCTACACTGAACCGTGCTCATGTTCACCAACTGTTGTTACCTACAGATTCAAGAGGTCTGCAAAGACAACAAGGAATGAGAAACAGGGAAGATCAACAATAATGTAGGTCTGTAATAGCTTCTGAAGAAGCAGTGTCCCCTGCAACACTGCCAAAGGAATAGCAATTGACAACTGCTGGAGTTATAGGCTGAACTCACTGAAATTTCCTGCTGACTTTCAATAATGCCCTAACAGAAGGTTCAGAAAGTCAGCAAAAGGAAAGAGCATTTATCTGAAGGTCACACTCAAAAGAAAATAATCACTTGTTTAGAAGCAATTCTGACCTCTTTGGTATCAATTGGAACTCTGCCTGAGAAAATGGTTTCAGGCCCCTGCCCAGTGGTATGTTTGTACAATGGTATAGGAAATATGTAAATAGATTAAATTTAAGACGAAGTGAGAAGCATGTGAGAATGACTGTAGACCCATTTCTCTAATATTCTTTGCCTAACAGTTATGACTGCTGGAGTTTAACTCAAAGAAGGTGGAACTAAACTCTCCTTTGAAAACAGACACCATGCAGCACCAGATGGGTCACCCACCATCATCTCCAGACTGTTACACGCCCACGTACAAACAGACCACTAAAAATGAAGCCAGCCTGGAACTATAGGCATGCTACACGCCAGGCTGCAGTGATTAGCTTATTTGTTCTGTTCACATTTAGGCAATATTTCTCAAGGCCATTCATGAATTATCATGTCTCAAGACGAGCATTCAGATCTAGTGCCCTCACCTCCTACTTCCTAAGCGTACTGTGCAGCCAAACAGATCTGGACAGACAGCTCTTAGCAAAAATATGACCTGTTATTCCAACTGCATTTAGGCTCAAAGTAAATAAATAAACACAAATAAAAATCCAGCTCACTCCAGGACCTTAATTCTTGGCATTCATTGTTCTCACCTTAAGTTCAGTTCTTCAAAAACCAAGGCGGTCCATTGTTCAGTTTAAACCTTTTCCCACCTATCAATAACTTTCAGTCCAAGAGACACAAAATGTAACAAGTCAAAGTTGAAACCGTAGCTAAAAAATAAACACTTCCCTACAAAGATAACATGGTGCATTTCCTTTCTTCTCTGTTAAAAGCATAATGGTTCGTTTTCATTTTGAGAGAATTATGACACAAACATTACTTTTCATAAACAACTCATACCTCACAGCCATACTAGGGCTGCTCAAACTGCCCTTCCCTGCCAGGGTACTCATGGTTTGCTCACCCAAAGAAAGGATTCGACCCCAGCAGAAAGAAGTATTTACCAAACTAAAGACACACTGAAAAAGGAAGGCTGTGAACACAGCACAGCTCTAAAGCCACATGAGAGAATGTTAATATTTATGTCCCTGCTAACTACAGACAGGCTCAAAACAAAACCACAAATACAGAGAAAGTCTGAATCCAGATCAGAATTTTATAGCTCACGCCCCAACTCTTCTCCTAACAATAGTTGGAAAATGCTCTTCAAAACTTCTACAGTATTTGCTCCATACTCAGGAAATGAGTTTAATACTACAACTTTTGGGATTAGCTTTGTTTAGCCATCCAAGCCTTTGATTCAAAGTCTGTAGATAGTACTGTTGTTATGCAGAAACAGACACTTCCTGGTGGGGTGCCCCCCTTGCTCAGACAGTCATTCCCCTAAACTCCTGCTAACTTTGCTGGATACTGTATTGCACACATAATTGGCTGCAGAGGAAGTCCTTTATTCATGTTTCTTGGCCTTCCTCTATTCTCAGCATGAAAGTCATGGAAATAAATATGCTGCTGTAGCACTGGAATGAGGAAGCTGGATTAAAAAAAAAAACACAACAACATTCTTACAGATGAATTCTTCATTTCTAGAGAACATTCCTATGACAAATTTAATTCTTTTCTGCTTGGGCATACTGGCCTCTATTATGGCCCCATTTTCCACTGCAAGCTAGCCAAGAACTAGATGCGTATTGTCCCTGAAGCTGCCTGGGACAATGATCACAACTCCTTGAATCACAGCTTCCTTCCCCATTTCCCAGTCACCTGAAGGAAGGCAGTGAATAGCGCTGCTGCACCGTCCTGTCCCCAGAGCACTTCTGCTCCTTCATGAGGAGCTGTGCCGTGCTCTGACGGGTCTTTAATCATAAACAGTTGAGGAATGAAGTAACAAAACCAAGGAGAAATTCTTCAAGCTTCGAAAGATATGCAGCTGATGTGCATTCTTTTTGTTGTCAAGGCATACAAGTATGGCATGTTTGGGCAGTACACATGCTGCACATTTGCTTCCATTGTTACGGCACGGTGTGCTAGTCAGTGCAAGGCAGCACGAGGATTGCTCATGTCCCACACCCAGAAGTGCACCTTTCTAGTCAGACCTCTACATGGCCTTTTCTGTTTTCCCCCCTCTAAGAGTTCAAGTCCCTAAACAATGTAAAATTTAAATCTAACTAAAGCAATAGCAGTAGCTGTTAGAATGCAAGCAACACATAATGAGTTAAAATCTCAGAAACTGAAAGGAAAAGAAATAAGCACAAGGCAACTGCTGATAAAGTGTGATCTGCTGGCAAGAGGTGGCAAAGAAAACTAACAAAAATACGTCCCAATCTAATGGGCAAACAAATGAACAATGATCCCAGCCAGACCAACCAAACTCTCCCAACCCCTGAGCCACTAGATCAGAAACACTCTTAGAATCCAGTATGCAGTTATCCTTAAATACAAAATAATGTGTTGTGACATTCATTAAATCCTCTTTATAGAAGCAGAATTCATCTGAATCTCATCACATTCATAAGGAGCAGGGAAGCTGCAGGCAGGATCCATAGGGCTGCCAGCACCCAGCTGTGCCACCGGGGCACCCAGAGCCCCCCCAGCACACGGCTGTGCCACTCTGCTCCCCACTGCTTAGGAGGACAAATGGCACATCCAGCACAGACAACAGCGGCTGCAACCAAAACGCTTGGCAGTATCCATTGCAAAACAGTGGCTACAGTTTCTAACGTGGGCATGGACGATACCTTACTGCCAGCACCGCAAGGAGGGAAGAGGTGTTAATTAACCTGGAAACCTGTTCCACTTTGAGCTCAAAGACCACAAAGGCCATCCGAATGGGAGGCATAGTTCACCCTTATTATAAGGCTCTCCATTACAAAGCCAGTGCAAACAAAAGGCTGCTGCTTTGACTCAGCACTCCACTTCAGCTCACTGTAAACATTTTGACACACATTTCACTCATGCACAAACTCTGCTGCTCTGAAGAATAACCTTCACGAGAGGGTGAAAAAAAAAAAAAAATACACAAGAAAAGCACTGTCTCTTGCCAAGCCTAGCTGGACCAAAGTTGAGAACTGATAAGAACTCATCTTCAGTCAAATCTCTAACAAACGTCTTTTTTCCCTCTTCAGTTATGTCTGTGCAGTCCATTTTAACACTGGTAAAAGTCTAGGTTCTTGTGTTACTCACCTGCTTTATATGCATACAAGCCATACGCTCTATCTCTACCTTCCAACTAATCACACACTGGGTTTACATGCCTTTAGTGAAGTGCCTGCAAGCAGCCATGTCCGACCTGCAGCCCTCTGCCCCACACCAACGTGGTGGTGTCCAGCACACGCTCGTTACTCAGCACCAACCAAACATTGTGTGTCATTAACCCCATCTGGGCTGAAACCAGGATGAGAAGAGGAAACAATACAATGCTAATCGAAGAGATAGCAAATAATGTTATGCATTTGGATATGTTGGCTAAACACAGTCACACAAACAGCAAAAATACACAGCAGTGCTTTCCACTGTGGTAAAGGAATTTGACAAGTTTCAATATAACAAAAGAAAAAAAAATGTTTCTCTTCCATATATTTGCAACTCCATTATTTTCAGTCAGCATAAACATTTGAAATTTTGCAGATTGTGTATTAACAAATGGAGTTGCACTATCTCATTTAACTCAAAAACCTGATCGTGACTCTCCACTGGACTCTCTTAAATCCTATCTTAGCAGAGAGAAATACCCCTCGCTATCACAGTCACACTCCTCAGCATTTTTTGGCAGAACATATATTTGTGAACAACTACTTCCAAGGTTGAAACACAGGAAAAATGGAATTTAATCACAAAATCTGATGAACACATTGACAGAAACTAAGAACCACTGCCATCAAACCAGACTGATACATCTGTTTCACAAAAACAAGAACCCTTATGGAGACCAAACAGTGGATGTGAGCACAGAGAGGTGGGTAGTGCATTTCAGCACTGAAAACAGTAGGTTACCTCTGCTGGTGCAGGCTTTTACAGCCATGGCACGCTGGCTCCTGTTCATCGCTGACAAAAAAGCAGAGCTAATGGTGATGACCATGTTGAGAAACAATGTTCTGTAGCCAAATATTTGCTCTATCAAACAGTGTTACTGTGCTAATCCTATTGGTTGTTTACACAGAAATAAATAACAGGCATTACTTTTGGAGTGTCCTACATATATGCAGCCCAAAATGTATCCTCTTCTCTCACTGTGACCCAGATAACCCACGAGGTTGGACATCCATGACATGCAGTCATTACCACTTGAACGCACACATCCTCAGACAGGGGCCTCCACAAGCAGTGAAGACTGTGCTCATGCATTAATGCTACATCCCTTCTGCCACATACTAACCTTATGCAATCTCATATTCAGATGAGTGGCAAGAAAAAGGACTTTCTTTTCCCTCTCCATAATTTAAAACAGCTTTGCTTAACACAGCTTTTTTAGAGTAAGATATCTTGGGCCACTGGACTGTGTTGAGGACTGGACAGTTCAGAAAGGCCCCTTTTGGGAACAATTTCAGAAAAAACACTGGAGAGCAAAGGAAGAAACAATTAGTTTGCTTTACTATTTGGTTTGGTTTGCTTGCAGAATGGGGAATTGCATAAATTCCAAGGAAAATTCTGACATTCTTTGTCATTCTTATTTTGTTTTTGCATTTTTCTCAGGAGAATACGTAGCAAATACCTGACTTATTCACAGCAATACACCAACAAATAACTTAAAATAGTATATGTACAATTGGCATCAAAGCTCTTTATGAACTTAAATGTTTCTTCGCCTACCTCAACAACCGAGCTAGGTAAAAGGATAAAGGATACCCTCAATTCCCTGCTGAGGATGCAGGAAGGAGTGGATAAAAACAGTAGTTTCAAAGAAAAGATAAATGAGTAAATGTGAAGTATCCTGGGCCTCCGAGAAGATTCATGCTTGAGCGATCTGAGAAAGGATATACAGTAGATACTAGGGTCTAGACCAGTATACAAAGCTCCAGTATCCCACTCTTACACCATATATTCAATATTAGAGTAACCACTGCATCACAAGAATGGCTATCTGCCTTGGAATACCACATTACAGACACCTTCCAGCTACACATCCAGGTCCACAGACAAGCATTATAACCTCAGATGACTTCAAAGCCCATCTTCATTGCAATTCAGGAAGCTGCATTTACCCTATTATCCAATCTCTCAAGAAACACAACAGAGCTGCCATCTTATCCATGAAAATCCCAACCACTAAGCAGAGACCCAACTGGATACACATATCAGCCTGGTTAACAAAAGCATACCGTTACCTGAGACCCAAAGACTGTGTAGTGATCCTATGAAAGGACTGCTAGCAGCTAACTTAGCAAGGATACCCAGGTAACCCTATCTGCTTATTCTTACCCTCTTCACTTAACTACATCAAAGATTCATGTGAAGCCTAGATTCCTTCGTTTGACCACGTCCTGTTACCAAATGAGCCTTAATTTTGTTCTTTAACAAGCCTGTGTACACAAGCTGCAGAAGTGCTCCATTCTCTGCTACTACCTTGGTTCAGGTGCACTGGTTTTGCATCTCCTCTGAACTAGCTTTCCCTCATCTTCTCTCATAAGTCTGAGGGAATGGGTCTTTACTCACTCCTATTTGTAATATTTATTGTGACAAAGGATCATATGAGGTGGAAGGCCCAGAAAGCACCATGCTGTGTGCCTTGCATACAATGTATTTTCTCTTGCACTAGAAAAAGGCTTACATGACATATAGTTTCTTTATAAATACATATCTATGCAATTTTCAAAGTGGGCAAAAACATTACAATATCATAAGGTGGCAAGGAATACAAAAGAAGGAAAACCCCAGTGAAAAGAACTTTCACTTTTAAGAATAAAAACGATTTATACTTAACACAAAGTCCTTCTGAATTCTTTTTATACTTCCAGTGACAAGAACTCAACATCCTGTTGAAGCTACTGAGAAAGTCACCTAAGATGGCTCACTTCAGAATGAAAAGTGGCATAAAGTTCACAGTCTTTTTCTTCAATTTAACAATAAAGGCAAATTGTGGGGCTGATCGCCAAAGACATTCTATTAAAAAGGGAAAGCCATATATTACAGTTATCCCCAAGAAATCCTCCACAGAAATTACTTAATACCAGCAAGATATTCTTGGATTAACTCTGTCTCTAATACTGCTTTTAATTTTTAAACACTAGCATTTAATACTAAATTCCATACACTCAAATCAATGAGAAACTCCATGCATTTACAGTCAGTCAAACAAGGAACCTTTTCAGCTCTTTGCCCGTATAATCATCAGATATAAACTTTCACCTTTCATACAGAAGATATTTATAAAATGAAGAGAGCATTTCCCAGAATAATGATGCTCTAATACCAAACAGCAGCTTGGCTATTTTGTATTAAGAAACCAAAGCCCTTCTTACACGGTTTCAAAGCAGCAGCTGTGACTTTGAAACCAGGAATTCACCCTGGCCAAATGCTTTCAAACTAGCCAAAATAAACGTGGTAGGATGAGTCCTGCCGATAGACATGGGGTGGTAGGGTAGCACAGATTGTTTGCTCTCAGGGTTTTATGTCCAAGTGATCAATGACTTCTCCAGGATCTTGTCTGGGTGAATATTTGGGATCAAGCTGCATCTGAAATGTGGATTAACTGTTATATTAACTGCTATATCATGGTACCATTACTCTGAAGTGAAACCTCACTGCACAGCTGAAGTATATAGATCACAGTGTGCCACTCACAGTATGATGTTTTATTTCCATAGCAGATGATCCTTCTCTATCACTCAACATGCAGAAAGTATTATGGTCTGACTTGTGAGGTATTCTTTACTCTTAAGAAAGAAGTTAGGGGTTTTTTTGTTTGTTTGTTTTTGCTTTCTTTTATGAATTCAGGAACATCCATAGTGGTAATAAGAGTAAACTAAAAACTGATGACACAAAAACCTCTCAGTAGCCCACATTTCTAGCCCTCATGAATGCAAAAACATTGGAGAAAACAGAGCCCAACAATGGAGGAATACAACATCTTCTGAGACCCACAACCAAAACTAACACAGTCCAATGCACCTCAGGAGATATTTCAGGGTCCCAGAGTTTTGCTCCCAGAAGGGCTTCAACAGTCAAAAGGTTTGGCCTGTAACGACTCAATCACATCTAAGTCAACATCAAATAGAAAGCACGTTTTTGCATTAACCTGAAATCAATCTCCTCCAGAAAGCTACACTACAAAGTACTACAGAAGAAAAAGAAACCCTTACTATTCAAAAACATTCAGACACACCCAAGAGAAAACCAACCCTCACAAGAAAGGTTACTGAGATGCATCCTAGGTCCTTTCCCTGCTGCTCCTTAATGCCTTGCCTTCCCCACAGCCTCCTGCAGAGGCTCAGGGAGCCCAGCTCCAGCTCTCACTGAGGGGCAGCATGCCCCTCTCTCGCAGCCCACACCCCCACGTTCAGGGAAAGGCCCCTCACAAGCCTGCTGTAAGTTTACTTCTTGCTGCTTCTTTTCCTATAAATTACTTCCCCTTTTGATGTCAATTCTTGCTTTTAAGAAGAAACAAAAACACAGAGACACACAAAGACAGCCCACTTGTCAGGTTCAGATGAAAACTGCCCACACGACAGATTTGTGTTTACAAGCCTAAGAGCAAGTTTCATTTGAACGCAGGTCAATGCCGCTTTAAGAAAACATCACATACCAAAAAAAATCACACATGGTTAGAAACATCACGAGCAGAGAGGGATTGTGGACTCAGCCTGTGAGGCACTGAGCCAGCCCGAGGAGCCCTTTGAAGTTAGAAAAACATCCTCTGGTCAGAGCACATTTGTGAAGCCGTGGGACAGGCGCTTTAAACAACATTCGCTTGAGATCACCTGCGGTGTGCCAGGGGATTGGCGCCTGTGTAACTTCAGCAGCGTAACCCTTTGCATCCCACAGCGAGCCCTCCGTCTCGCTCCCGTCAACCACACGCGTGCTGCCCAGAGACCGCGTGGCAAAGCCTGCAGCGCTGCGGGACCGGGGCAGCATCCCCACGGCCCTGCTGTCACAGCCAGCACCGGCAGCAGGCCGTGCTGCCGCAGCTCGTGCCCCGCAGGGCTCACAGCACACGTTCCAGCTGAAGGCAGAACGCTTACCCATTCCTGACACCACTTGAGACTGAAAGTGATACAGGCGAACGGCAATTCGGAGGGACCAAAGGCATGTCTCCTGGGCTGGGGAAGGAGGAAGCCTCACCCTGTCCTTGGGTAGGGCTCCTGCTGATAACAGGAGACGCTCTGTCGGTACAGCAGGGCAGGACTCTCTCCTCACTTATTCCTAGTGGCATGACATTCATATTTTTCTTGTCTAACTGTTCCGTTCCTCCGTGTTTTATGACCTTTCCTATTTTTGTGTCCTATTTCTTTACCCGTTGCACGGGATCCTACAGTGATTGGTGCTGCTGTCAGAAACGTGCCTGAGGGGGCCAGATAACTGCTGTAGATAGTAAGGGACCTCACAGTCTGGCTGCACAGGACATTGGCATCAGCCATTACACGCTTATTGGCAAATCTAGGGGATCTCGTGTTGCTGCATCTGCAGATCCTTTCTTTCAGAATGTAGAAAATCAGCAGTAGACACAGATTAATTTGCCACAGGATAAATTTGGTTTAGCAGAGGGTCTAGCAAGTCCCTTCTGGGTAATTGCATGTGTTAAAGGACATAGAGCAACTTCATCATGTCTTACATTCAACTTTCATCACATCATTCTAAAAAACAAATTTCATCATTTCATCCAGCTTTTTTTTTTTTTTTTAATAGTTACATCAAAAACCCAAGGAGCTAACCAACCAACAACCACCAGTGAAAGCAGCACTTCTGGAAAAAAGTGCTACATCAAGGCCAGTTATCAAACTGAAACCTATGTAGTATCAACAAATGTAGCATTCCCTTCCCAAATACTGTAGTTACAGGAGGGGAAGAAAAAACAAACAAACAAAAAAACCCAACCACATAACCATGTTTTAATCCATTAATGGTTGCCTTTCAAGGAGAAGCCCTGTACAACAGCTAAGGCAGCAACCTATCTCATAACTGTGCATTAGTTCAAAGATTTCTGTGGGCTTTCTACTGGACTACATAGACTATTAGAAGTATATAAGCTATTAAAAACAGACAGAGTTGAAAAAATGAGAATGAAACAATGGAGTAGTTACAAACCACCTGTGTACTGTAACAAACAGACCTACTTAGATAAAGAATGCCTTCACATAATACAGATGTACTATTTTAATGGGCATTAAGCAGCGCTTTGGAAACATGGTCTTTAAACCTATCTGCAAAATTACACTGCTAATTAAAAGTAGGATTTTAGGTGGCAATACAGTTGTGAAAAACTTTTGCAAATCTATCATAAAACTATCAGCTGAATTACATCTGCAGGAGAAAAATACATTACCATTCCACTAGCAATGTAGTTTCAGGAGAGAGACAATAAGTCTCACCACTTGAGCCTTCTCTGCTCATCCACTGATGTGGCAACAAATGCAGTTCAAAACCACTGAAAGCAATGAGAAGATTTCCCTCTATTAAAGCAGGGCTTTAAAACCTAAGCACTCCCAGAAATATTGCAGAAGTTTTCAAGATGATCTAAACAGACCTACCCAAGTGCACCAAGTTAAAAACATACCTTTAGAAGAAATTTATTTATAGTATTCTGAAAAACTCCTTTTACAGATGTATCCACATCAGGAACAAGACGTTGCACATAAGCTTTGCCTAAATAAAAATAGCTTTAGCTGAGATAACCTGTGAAGTTTATCCTCAAAATAAAATTAAATATTCAGGATGGCTAAACGAGGCACACTTTTTTCCATGGGAAAATATCAAAGTATTATTTATTTTTCTGTAAGTACTTGTTTTGAAAAGCCTTTCCTCCCCACCTGGGCTTAGGCTAAAAGCCACAATCTACATTTAAACAGTGCGTATGCTTTAGAAAACTATCAACCTTTTTTCCTCTTCTTTTTTTTTCCTTTCTTTTTTTTAAAGCAGAAGCACATAAAACTATTTGATCTACTTTTCATATAGAAAGTCTAGGGCTGACCATAAAGAAATAGGCAGGCTCCCAGTATAAACTTACCAGGATTACATCAAAGACCTTCCTCCAGGATCAGACGATTGATTTCTTCAATGCTTTTTAGAATTTCTTCCAGGATATTTTGGGTTATTGCCTTAGACCTTGCTCAGCTGGAATGACAGATATTCTGTTTGCTAGACTATGATGTTCTCTTTTTATAGGCGAACGAGTGTCTGTAGTTTATACACACGTACACTATGTGAACAGAGAGAGACTTGGAAAGTTCACAAGCAAAATTATTATTTATTGTTTCAAAAAGAGTGGTTTATTACTGAAACACTGATATAGACTTAACCGCAGCATCTTACACACTACAAAGACTGCTTATTACTCCACAGTTCGAGACTGGGGCACTCTATGCTCAGAGAAAATTCCCGCTCTCCAAAATGGGCATTTGTTCTTTAAATCCACTTAGCATATACAACTTAGGTAAAGAAAGTAATAGCTGTAAAGTTCTCTCTTGAAACTAACTTTCTCAGAATTATAAAAGATTTGTGAGACAGGACAACAGGAAGCAGCTTAGTCCTTATCAGTATCAAATCTTTGGGGGAATCAGCCAGAACTCTCCCTCTGAGGGCAGCATGACACATTACCCACCATTCTCCTTCCTCCCCCAAGACAAACCTGTCACCTCTGCACAATTCATCATTTGCAACAGAGCACGTATCAAAAGATCCAAGGCTGCTCCCAAATCCCATTTCTCCTGCAAGACAGTACTTTGTTCTGTCACTTCCCTACTGAGTCTATCCCCTTATTTTATGCCTCACAGCATGTGTGGCTGCACCCCAAGATCAAACACCCATGCATGATTTTCTTTCACAGATCTTGAATCACAATGTTATACTTTAATAGGAACCTCAATGTACTTAATCCTTTAAAGCTGCCACAGTAATGCCCCCAAATGCATTGAATTCCACCCTACTCACAAAACACAAAGTATTTCTCTGGATGGACAGCGCTGAGAATGTTCTGACTACATGTCAATCCATCTCTGAGCTAAAGTTACATACGCTGCCAGCACTTGTTAGTCTGAAGCCCAAGGATACATGGCTGAAAACCTCCAGGCACCTTAAAAGCTCTCTGCTACAATTTTTACTCAAAACACAACTGATCTCTTCCCATATTTTAAGGGAAGGTCTCACATTCTCAGATACCTGTAACACTGAGCCTGCATTTAAATCCAAATTCCATTACAGTCAAACACAAGACTGGTAGATGGCACTTTGAAGGTATAAGCAGGATATCCTTCAACTATCAGACTGATAAATTTCAGAGTTCATGAATTTTCAGACTGAGAAGGGGTATCAAAGAACATCGAGCTTTCAGAGCCCTGAGAAAAAGTAGAAAAGCTACTTCCTTGAGGAGTTTTATTTATCAACAGCTTCAGATTTAAGCAGCAACTCTTTTAAATGTACTTTTGGCAAAAGCCTTGCCAAACCTTGCCAAAATCTTACAAAGAGCAAAAAATCTTGATTCAGGGAAGAGGAGGTGTTTCCTTAGCCTGCCCTTAGTCCTACTCAGTAGTCTCATAGGATCCTTCAGATGCATTTCTACAGCCTCTTACTGACTATGGAGGAGTCCTTGGGCACAGATACAGTATGTCAACTTCCCCAGTGTGATCTTCACAGGAGCAGAAGGATTTACCCCACCAGATGTTTTAATAGCCTAAAACAATAGAATAGTTTATCATCCTGTAATAGACAGTAGGCCATACCATCCAAGCAAGATCAGCAGAACTTAACTTCACAGCTGTTACAGCACCTCAAGTAGGTCCTGCATCATTCCCTCCCCCAAACATTTTGATTCTGTATGACTAATACAGAATTCTTTCTCATGTATGACAGGCACCTTGGGTCACATAAGAAGCACACAGGCAGGTATTAGGGAATGTGCCTGGACACTTAGCTGCAGACATAAGCCTCTTTGAACATAAGTCCCATGCAAAGCAAACAGACTAATTCTTATTAAACAATGGACATCGGTTTCTGTGACTGTGGTCTATTTGTGAGATGGCATTTTCCTGCGAAAAGAACACACAGGACTTTCCAGTGTGAAAAAGAACCTCACCCATTCAGAAGTGTCATTTCTGTTCAGCAAATTATGGGATATTAGCCACATCACTGCGATGGAAATAAAATCAGATGTTTACAAACAGCAGACACAACGTACAGACACATGCCTGGCAGAGAAGGGAGGACAGCAGTAGCTGAACATCTACAGGTCATCTCCCCACTTAGGTTACGCAGTAGTACTAGTATTCAGTCCAGCACAGCTCCTTCACCACAGCTAACACCACAGGAGTTCCACCACTGCAAGACAAGTGCCATGAGATATTCCAATACAAACATGCTTTGCTCAGAAATCAGACACAATGAAGATTTTGCATTTGGAACCCGGTTAATAATTCTTGAATGGAGTACAGTCCAGCTCAGTCTCCCAGAGCTGTAGTTACTCTGCAGGAATAAATAAAAGCTTAGTTCTGCTGCCAGTGTTGGCAGATATGACTAAATAAATTCAAGGGGAAAAGTCTGCTTGACCATTTCTTCCCATTAATTTTTTGAACTAAACCTATACCTCATTTTCCATAGAAGATATTTATAGATATCACATAGTCTGAAAACTCTCATCTGACTACTCAGACTAATATATTAACAAACTAGAGAAGGGCTTAGTTACTAAGAAATACTCCAAGTATTTTGCACATTTCGACATCTAGCATTTACTTTGCAATTATGTTATGACACGGACATTCACAAAGCAAAATTCATCCACAAGGATTTCTATAAAGGCCAACATCTGCAGCAGGGGAAAGAATGTTCTATTTTGATTTAAATACAATCACTGAACAATTATCTTCCCAACTTTGGAAAAAAATAACTTTTACAAAGTTTCAATGCTCAAGAGACTTCTCTTTTGTCTGTTCCTAACCCAACTCAAAAGAAACCATAAAAGTCAACTAAGATCTTCTTCTGAAGGGTGCCTGCAAATATCCACTTACAGAGCTCCTCCTGGGTTTTATTACAGATCTCACGAAACTTACAGAAAAACCTTATGTTAATGAATGCTGCTGTAAAGAACATTCCCATATGTCGACAATCGTGCTACACATTTCCCATTCCTGTTGTAAGTAAAATTTTAGCATAAAGTCTGGATTATATTATTTACATTTAAGTCATTCAGTAATATAACATACCATCGCTACATTTTTATCCTAATTTACAGAGAATTTACTCCATAACAAGAGTCCTCCCATTCAGAGGAATTAAAGTTTCATTAAACCAGATGGGACTGTCAGCAGCCCGAGACAGCCTTTGGGCATCACTTAGGTGAGGACTTCACCCAGCTACTAGACAAAGTTGCTTTAATGAGATTGTTTGCAGAAGCTTCATGAGTTATTCAGCTTTCAAACCAACATCTCAAATTAAAAATGCACCATGTTAAATCTAAAATATCTATAAAACAAGCCCTGATGAAATACACTTCCATGCACTTCCTCCATATGGCTCAAGCAAAGTCAACTTTTAATTTCATAACACAAAATATTTAATTTATGCTTTTCTTCATATGTCAATTTAACCTCTGGCACATAACTTTGAAACCACGTAAGGATGTCTAACACTTTCCATATGGCAACTGAATTGTGGCTTTTAATTGCACCAACTGGTATCATTCAAGGATAATTCCCCTGGAATCCAGCTTTCTGCTACAATATTGGCCAATTCACTAATCTCATCACCATGGCACTAATACTTTCAGAGCTGTCAAGATAGACTACGTGCACCACTAATTAAATTATCTGGGTTTGTTGGCAACAAATTATAACACTAAATAAGATTTTGCCTTCTCTCTCTTCCGATACCAAGTTTGGTGATTTTATTTTAAACACTATGCATGTAACATTTTATAAATATATCATATATATATATATAAAAATACTTTTTCAGTCATATAAGTTCATAGCTTGGTCAAGTCTGTTTCTTTTAAATCTCTCAGTCCATACAAGTCATTATCTATACCATACTACCGTTAACGTACTTGAAAATATTTCAGTTTAAAACATCACCTCAAGCAGTCACACAAGATAGCACCTTTGGAAATTTGTAATTGATCTTGTCACCATGTCAGCAAGAAGAGAGTCCTTCAAATGTCATTCTACCCACAAAATCACCCCCAAAGCAGTGCTACAATTCAATCTTCCACTTCAATGGTCTTTAAGACATAGCATATACAGGCCACTAAAAAGTCTCATTTGTATCTATTATTTTCATTTTGGATGAATAATCTATCCAGCTGTGCCCCTCATACAGCTATGCATTTTTACATACACAAACACATACTATTTAACAGTGGGGAATTAGGAAGGACTCTTCTCCTTAATCCACGAAGGACCATGCAAGAACAGTGAGGTTGAAACCGGCGCCAGGTCCCCTGCCAGCCATGCAAGGAATGCCCATTAATGTCAGTGGCAGTTAGAGGCATAGAACAAATGGAGAACAAGGCCCACCTGAGAAACAGTGATGTGCCCCAGCATTTTCCACTGCATCAGTCCCAGACCAGATCCTCAACTCCAATTAATATCGATTAAGTTAGAACATAACGCTAGCACCAAACAGTCCTTTATAGCAGATGTGGTAAGCCAAAGGCTTTCCCAGTTCACCTGAAGTTATCACTCCCTACTTGGTTCACTGTGAGCTAGTTCGAAATTCAATTAAAAGTGAGATTTTTTTTCCCAGTCCTAAATACTGATCTCAATGAGATGCACAACCAAGAAACTGAAAAATTTCATATGGCTTTGAAGATAAAAATAAATTGAACTAAGCAATGTCATATTTAACATTTCTCCCTCTAGCACAGAACTACTTTTCAGTTAAATAAATAAATACATGTATATTTGCAAACAATGTTGAGCTCTAGAAATGGTTTGCAAAAAATAAACATGCTGAATAAATTTAAACCCAAGAATTATACAGGATAATCCATGGTGTCAGGAAACCTCATTCTCTAGGCACAAGTTAACTCATTCATAAAGCAGCAAAAGAAGTGTATTCACTTGCTCTAACAGATTTACAACCCCAGTGGTTTCAATTAGCTTTGAAAACAGAATATTACTCTTCTCATGGATGCAACAAAATTCCTTTTTTTCTTTAATTCTCCATGATGGAGAATGGAAGGGTGTGACCCAGCTTTCAGCCTCCTCAGTAATTAAAACACTTAGAGCAGAGCAGCCCCTGCTGGGCGGGTGGCAACGTCTTAATGAGATCAGAGCTCTTAGCCCAGAACAGAAAGTTGTTTACACATCAGAAGAGCGCATGTTAAATACACTCCCCCTCCCTTGATTCATGCCTTCACCCAACAATTTACTACTATGAGATCAATCTCAGATGACAGATGCAGTTCGCCATAGCTGGACACTGATTACTCATATCCCAGTGAATTTGTGCTGTGGAGAAATATATCAGAAGAGGGAATTCTTCCCCAACCAAGAAAACTCAGACCTTCAGTTCGGGAAGGTAACAGGTACTGTATGCTGAAGCCCCTACTTGTGACTAACACTCTATGACCGAACTGACAGAAAGAGTTGTGAACCACAACTGCTTCATGAGAGTTATCCATGTAAATTAAACCAGAGAGGAACACAAACTTTACTGCTTCCCTGTGTTTGCCTTTTACAAGAGCAATGAATGACTACATGAATCTTCCTGTATTTCAGTGTCATCTCCTCTGGATGATGAATTTAAGCAAAACAATTCAGTGTCCCTGTTCTTGAGGAAAGCAGCCTTTCAACTCCAACCAACACAGAATTTTTGGCATATATGGGGCAACGTTAATCAAGTTTCACTATCATATTCAAGCTCTAACCAAAATGATCCAAATCATCAGTTTCAGACATGGAAGCAACTCAGTGTTAAGCTTTCCATCACAAGCTCTTTGGAAGTACACTAGATATCACCAAAAAGGTAAAACATACTTAGGAAACCCTCATCAACAGAAGTCTGGTTAAGGATTCCTAAAAGGAAACCTATTTCTAGGACTACTGTTGGTTTTGTTGGTTTCTTCTTTTGTTTGTTGTTTTAACTCAAGTTAATGTTTCTCTGGATGCTGATATTTCCATCAGTGATCTAACTCCTTCTGCCATAAATCACAGAAGTAGCAATTAAGACCTATTTCAGGGGAAAAAAATTTTAATGAGACACCAAGTTTTCCAGTCACGACAACAGAGCTGTTCCGTTCCACAGAGCCTTACGAGCTAATTGAACATTTTAAGAGGAGTGTTGAAGCAGTAAGTAGAAAAGCCCTTTGCTGATTCAAGTGCAACTGTACTACGTTACTGGGGGAATGCACAATCCCATTAGTACAAGTGACCAGTAGCCTTTCTACACCTACAGGTGATTGAAGAACCAAGAAATTAGGCAACAATCCACTTTGAATTTTGGTATAATTATATAAGAGATCAAAGACATCTTAGAAGAGAAGCAGTTGTGCAGTCTCATTTATGGAGTCAATAGCTCCATAATCCTTGTCAAAGACTGTACATATGGCACATCTGTTACCAATGTAGGATTAGAAATGCATCCTTCCATATTACTGAAAGTTCATATTTTAAAGGAACTTCAGTGAAGCTGTCATAGTGTGGCTGTGATAGGATGACAAATGGAATAAAATCAATTAAGAAGCCATATATGCATATAGATGCAATCAAATATATTAGGCAATAAATTGCCAATATTTTCAAACATCCTGAAACAGCTTTATAAGAATGACAGTAAAAAGCCTCATGGGAACAGAGCTTTTAAACATTTTTAAACCTATTTACAGTTTTATAATGTAGTAAAACGTATCGACTAATTTTTAGTTAATGGCCTGCTAACCGTTGAGCTATCCTGAGGATACCTCATGATACTTTGTTCCACTGTCATTCCAGCTCAGCAGACTTCACAGAACTAGTTTACTAAATAACAAAGGATCTTTATTACCAAAGATATCTTTTTCCAGAAAGCAAACCATCCTCATGAAATGCATTCTCTTTCACAAAGCTGAAGACAACAGCTATGACATTCAACTCCTACATTTTAAAACCGTGCTCAGTTAGGTGAGTTGAACTTCCTTTCCAAGAAAACATGCGTGCTCTACTGTTTGCACACATCTGAAAAACTTGACTGACAAAATGAGGATAATGAAAGATAACTTAAAAGCACATTTTAACTCTTTGCAGCTGTATCACACGTGTCTGCACCGTTACCAGTGTTGACATACTGTCTCCAAGTAAAATACAATGAAAGTCACTAAAATCAAAGATACCTGCAAGTTGAACATGACACAAAGCGATTAAGCTCATCATTTACAAACACTGATAGCAGTATCCTCCCTCCTCACCTCACTTGCAATGATTTCCAAACAATTTAACCTCCTCTATATATAACAATGAAGGAATCTAGAGTCGTTGTGTTTTCCACTCTACGCATCATCCATGCAATTCAAAGCCACACCTAACATGAAGTATGCCTCATCTCTTCTCCAGTTCACAAGTTATTTTTTCCACCCCCCCTCTCTTTCCCCAAGAAGAAATGCAGACTTCTGACAATAAAACTAGTTGCTAACAATGTGGGGAGGCTGCTGGAGGTCTGGTGGCCCTGCTCTGCATGTGCACTCAAAGCCACATTCCTTGCTGAGAAGCACAGATTCCAATCTCCCCATCTCTCAGGTTACTTTTCCATTGATGCATCTTTCAGTGTTTGATCCAGATCTAATGGAAGTCAGTGGGAGTCTTTCAGTAAACATCAATAAACCCTGGATCATACCTTGAAACACTATGAGGACCATAGCTGAGCACAATTGCTTTTGTTCATCTGCTCATTGCCCATCATGCCTTTTTGTTTAAAGAGGCAACATTTAGGGGAAGAAGGAAAAAAAAAAAGGAGCAACAGACAAAAAGATCAACAAATAGCTTGAACGTTCCCTCCAGACCAGCCTTACACGAGAAAACTGGAGGAAAGAGAAAGGGAGGAGAATGACCAGCGTGTGGTAACAGCCAGGACAAGTGACATGTGCAGTAACTCTTGGGGAGAACGTCAGCCCCGCACTAACAGCAAAGAGCAAGTAAATAACTATAAACTCCTAGAGGACTTCTTTCCTGATCTGCTCTGCCAAAATGTGACAAACTCGTGCACCAATCAGGGTACACAAGCTTGCACACACTGGGTGCTGGGTTCTCTCCAGCGATTCTCTGTTCATTGCCATCCCATGGGTTTTGTTCCAGTCGTGCTGCCCAGATACTGGCAGACAGGTCCGCCTCTGCTCCCCTGGCTTTTGAACCAGCACTAAGTTTCCTCCGCAGCTCCCAACTTCATCAAAGGACAGATAGAAACCACCCACGAGGCAGCCCCTCGGAGCAGCACTACGGCAAAGCAACGCCTGCGTTTGCACAACCGGCCCTCGGGAAGGAGAGGGAGACGGAGACAGAGCTTTTGGTTTCCCCTGTTTCAGAGAGAAGAAAGGAGGGGGGCGCAGCTAGGAAGCTGACATACCCTGCCGCTGGAGAGCCCGCAAGCAGCCCGGTGCTGGCAGCCTTGGAGTCCCGAGCTGCTGCCTCCGCTGCTGCTGCCGCTGCCCCCGGAGTATTTCTGCTTCACCATCCAGTCCTCCAGCCCTTTGCGAGCCAGAGAGGCGTTCACCGCAAAACTATCACCTAGAAAAGAAAAGACAATGCCGCCGCTGAGCCGCCTGCACAGCCCGGCCGGCCCCGGGCAGCACGCAGCGGGACCGGAGCGCGGCGGAAAGTTGGGGAGAGGGCAGCGGCCGGGGGCAGCCGCGGGGACGGGCATTGAAAGGCGGTCAAAGTTACTAAGAGCAAGCAGCCATCCCTACCTTCCGGACTTTCTCGGGGTTTACAAACGGCGGCTAGGTAGATCCAGAGGAAAGTGTGTGAGGGAAATAATAAAGGAAGATCGTTAGACACCAGTATAAAATCACAGCGACAAACCAAGTAAAATCCGAATAAAGGGAAAGGGCTGAGGAAGTAGCAAGTGAAAGGAACTAACCATGCTTCGAGTGAAGTTTCCCCATTTCTCTGCATTGATCTGCAATTGCGATTCATTTGACTGCTTTCTGTAGGGTCAGGTTCTGTTGTTGTTTTTGTAGCCGTATAAAATCCCAGCGTGTTTAGAAATCCATGTGCTCCGCTTCTCCCTGCTAAAGCACAAGCAAGAGCAAATCTCAGCTCCCTCCTGCAGCACAGTCCGACGTCCCCCTCTCAGCTCCAGCCTTCCTCCTCTCTCCTCTCTTTTCCAAAGACAGAGGCGGTTACAAAAGACCTTACTTCACCCACCGGGGAACATGATTGACACCTCATTGAGATTAGACCACTTGCAGGCAGCCTCCGCCTTCCCATTGGGCCGCGGCGGCACATGAAAGGGACGAGCGAGCCTTTTGGAGGCTCCCAA
>VXAB01014115.1:0-13987 GCA_013399175.1 Odontophorus gujanensis | reverse complement strand
AAAGGGAAAAAAAAAAAAAAAGGAGCAGCCGGGCGCGTTTCACTTCCAGCCAGGCACACAGGCGGCGCGGCCGGCTCGCCCCACTCGCCCCACTCCCCGCGCAGCCCCCGAGCGCACAGCGCTGCGCACCGCNCGGCCGCCCCCCGCCGGCTGCGGGGCGCGGGCACTGCCGCGGGGCTGTCCGGCCGGAGGGAGCCGGGCACGGAGCTCGCGTCGGGATCGCGGCGCCGGGCGGCACCCCCGGGACCCGGCTGCGGGATTCCTGTCCCTGCTTGGCGGGAGCTCGGTTACGGAGGAAGCCAGCGTGTCTGGAAAAGCGGTTGCTCTGCTGACTTGGTCCCGCAAACTGTTTTCCACAGACGTCTTTGCTCGCGGAAGTGATCCTACCGAAGTCTCTCGTCATGCCAAAAGGCACTTTTGGGGGTCGGATCTGCAGCCGCTTCAAAATGTTTGCAGCGGGAAGACAAAGACCGTATCGCTTTGCTCTTTGTATTTTTAATCGAGTAAATGAGACTTGAAAAGCATTTCCCCTTCTGTTCCGGTTCATGAATGGTATATTTTTTACATATAAACTAAAAGTCTATTTGATGCTTTATAAAGAGAATTCTCACAGTCATTAAAAATTTGTTTCCTTCCTCTGGCTGGTCATTATTTTTCTCTTTATGAAAAGCACATCTCCCTTGAGATCCTTCTAGTTGAACTTGGAAAGATAAAAGGGAGCAAGGAGAGTGTGTAGTAGATTCAAAACAAGAAAAAACTAAGGCTTCTGAGAATTTCACCCAAGAATCTACTAGTGCAGCCATGCAGGGATTGACCCAGATGGACCTGGTCCAAAACTTCAAGGCCACATCTGTGCTTTCCGATCCATACGTTTCAAACACAGGCAGGAAGGAGTTAGACTTGGGAGCTCATCTGAACTAGAGATTCAGAGCACACGGAGTAACGCTTCTGCATGGGATTGGGATGGGGGTGGGGGGGGGAGTCCATGCTTGGAGCACATTTTTAGAAGAACTTCCAAAGCACATGGATGTGGTGAAGGTCTGGAATGAAGCGGAAGGCCATTGCATGAGCTATCCGATGCCAAATTGTTCTTGGGATGACTGCAAAGTCACTTCTCACATTATTTCAACTATTTATCAGTCCTGCAAAGAAAACACTCGCGTTGTGAAATGCAGCCATTGCAACAGCATCAGCTGCTTGTCATGTAACTAATAGCATGCATCTTTTGAATCTCTTTTTTATGTATTTTAATAATTTATTTGGCCCATTTTTTATGTTGCGTATTTAAAGTGACATATTTGTTCCTTTGAAGATTTTGGGGAGGAGAAGGAGGGAAAGAAAGAGATTTAGATGAAGCAGACTCCTTGGGGCATCAGCCTCACCTAGACAGTGAAAACTTGTAAAAACTCTCTGATGGATATTAAGACATTTGAAATTATAATACTCATTTCATTTCCTCCTCAGCTTGGTCTATACTCCTGAATTCCCTTTCTTTCTACTTCATCAGCAAACACTTTATTTGGGTTATCGTTTATCTCTTCGCTATTTACAAGAAACAGAGGATACCTCTTTGGAGGTGCCCCCAAATAATATGGCCTTATTAATTCCTACTGTGAAACGGTGCCCCCATCATCAGATGCAACTGGGCCTCAGAAATGCCACGAGTTCGAGCCCAGCATGTTGGGAAGGAGCTCCACCTTCACAGAGAGTACAGAGGGCCACTCGTGTCACCACTGCAAAGACCAAGGGATGTGCATTTGTACCACAGTCACTATTGTTCCATATTGCTTTCATACATGCAACATTGGTGAGGTTTTAAAGTAAGCCCTTCTCAATTGCAATCAATAACATACTCTGCAAAAACAGGAGCAGACCTGGCTCCAGCATCCCGCACTTGACTAACACTTCAGGCATCCAGTGTGTTCATGGGCAAGATGCTTGGGCACAGGAACAGTGAGACACAAACTGCTTACACTTCATGGAGCAGGAATTGCAGCTGTGGCAAGTTTTCTTCCACATGGGAAAGTTTTAGCTACACTTAAAGGGCCAAATCTTGAGATTCTGAGTATGTTTTTGATCAGGCAAATTCTGGTTGATTTCAGGAGGCGCTGGAATGGTATAACAACTAAAAAGGGACCTCAGCATTTGGCTCAGTAGAATCATAATGATCTTCAAAACTACAGGGACTTTGAGGCACACAAAGCCTTTTGTTTTTCCTTCCATGGAGCCAGAAGTGTGTTAAGTAGTGACGTCTAGTAAAATATCAGAGTAAAGTACACCATTCATAAAACTGTACTGATGATTAAAGGGCCTCCAATTCAACCCAGTGACCCCAGTGGAATTTTTAAAGTTTGAAAGCCATGACGTAGAGTATTATTCATTGCCCTTTCATTAGTGCTGACTACACTCTAATTTTTCAGAGGATGGAAAACCTTTTTGAATCTAGTTAAAAAACAATCTGGCTGATAGGAAACAAATGTATCTTACCAAGAAACAAGTGAATAAGACCACTCTGGGAATTAATTTTCAATATTCAATGGCATAGTGAAATTAATGACAAAACTTGCAATAGCAAGACTTTTATCATTTGTTAGATTGAGGAACACTGTAGTACTGAAGGTTGCTTTGATGTCCCAACAAAGAATGGGGACTCATCCAGAGCTCTCATCCACACAGTGATATTAGGCTAAAAAGAAAAAAAGAATGTCTATTTTGATTCACTGTTTGTGTATTAGCTACAGAAGAAAGGGCAAAAACAAATGCTGATCTAGTGTATGGTGATCAAAGCAAGCCAGCGCGTAAAAGATTCAGATCCAACATGTGCCTAAAGGCAAGTAAACTTGGTATAAGGCTTCCTGAAAACCAGTGTCCTAAAGCAGTTGTTCAGAGCCTGGGATAGAAATACTACACAACACGCTGATCATATACCTGGCCTCGGACTGGTAAACTTCGTCAGAGAACACACAGGACTCTCGCACTAGCACATCACAGGAGCGCAGTCTTCAACAGCTGATGGGACTCATCTCCTCACTATGAAGACCTAACTGGCAAGCCTGGAAAATCCCTGTGGCCAGCAAGAAGTCTGAGTCCTGCCCAACACACAAGCCATGTGCAGCGTTCAGTTGCCGCTGTTTGGTGCTGAGGTGGGGGAGCAGTGATGCACCCTTGTGCCACAACACAGCTTCCTCTAGGGAGGAGGGCAAATACACACAGGAGGTAACAGAACCACACTGCTTTCCCTGTCTGAGTAATGGGGTCAGGAGTAGGATAGTGCTTTCCAGTTCTTCAGCTTCACCTCCTTCCTTTTTTTTCCCCCTCCAGCCAGGCTCTTGTCCAGCTGAAGCTGTGAGAAATCTGGCACTGGTTTCCCCAGCTCTCAGATGTGTGTTGTCCTCTTCCACTCAAGATGTATCATACAGGCCCTGCCAGACTACCTGTGCTTCTTGAAGTGAAAAAAAGGATTTGTAATTCTCCAAAACCTGTGCATACGGAGGCAGTAATGTGTAAACAGTGCTGCTCCTCCTCCACATTAAGTAATCACTGTCTGTATTTTGCAGAAATGTTTTAAGAAAGGGATGCTTAGCTGTGAAGGGGAAAAGGAACAGAATTTTGTGCTTTCAGCACCGTTGTCTGGGACAAGTTGAAATACAAGTTTGGAAGATATTTGGGATCCACTTGATATAGAATTTTGAACTCCACTGCTCTCAAAATCATGAGAGGCATGAACCCCATTCAACCACCATTTCAGCCACCTTCTGGTTACTTTCCTTTTTTACTCTGTGAACAAATAATTGCTTGCAGCAATAACACTTCTTCAAGAACTGCATCAGGTGCTCTCCTGCTGCTAATGCACTCAGGGTCACAATCCTGGGGTTGCAGAATCCATTTAATAACATTTAAATTTTGGGAGTGACCATGTGAGTGCTTTGCTCATTCTGAGGATGGTATGCTTGTCAAAAGACACTTCCAATTTTGGGGTCTTTGTTTTTGGTACCTATGGTCGTGGCAGTTTTTTCAGCACTTCTGCCTCAGGCATTTTTGCCATCTGGCATGTCAGCACCTACTAGCTTTAGCAACTTTGCAGCCTTGGCTTATTGCTTCAAAGCTTTGGCATGAGTGTGCACTGTGGCATCTTTTCAACTCCAAGCCTACTTGCTTCACAGGTTTTCTTTGTGTCTTTTTTCAGGATGTCAGCAACTGCCCTGACCCCAGGGAGGAAGGAAGACCGATCAGCAAGTTGAAACAGTGTCTGTGCAGCAGAAAGATGTCTATCACAGATGAGCACATTCACTACGTCACTTGCAGAGGAGGGAGGGATTCTGTGTAAGGGTGCCAGATATCATTGCACATTCTTAGGTACCATAAGAAATTTTTCCAGGCTTTCTTTAAGATTATATTTATACTACTGAGAGCCTGTGATGATGGGCTAGAGAAATCTCTGGGAAATTTCACTGTTAAAAAGTGATGCCCATACTACCGTGGATGTAGTCTCCACCATCAAAGCTTTTTCTCTTTCACCTCTCTTCAAAGCTGAGAAAAACCACCATGTGGAGAGAGCTCTCAGGCTTAATAAATAAGGTGCTTCCTAAGATGATGACCAGGAGACAGCTAGACGTCCTTTGTACCACTGCCACTAAATCCTCCTTTCAGGTAGTATCATTTCTTTGCATTGCATTCAGGAAATTGAATCTCAAATCTTCACGTGGAAGAATACACAGTGATGTGTGGATGTAGGCTCATGCCAGCTTCCTCTTTGTTCTCACTGTCTGTTACTGTGAAGGCCCCCATCAGCCACTGCTTTCAATGAAGCCAGAAGACCTTTCTGTTAGAAATGATGTTGTTGTGAACTGTTAATTGTCACTTGTCCTGTCCTGCAAATTTTGTTCAGATGACTTTGCTCATCCACTTCTATAAACCAGACTTCAGCTCATCAGAAAAATGGAAGGTGGAAAAAAACCCACAACAGATTTAATAACAAGTGAGACTGTAATGCTCTTAAGATCTCTCTCTAATGCTGATGAAGATGGAGCAGGGCTTTCCCAGCAATTTGAAAGATCTGTCAGTGGATTTTGATAGGCGTCAGATCTAGAAACGCCTTTTACGTGGAAACTGACTGGAAGAGCTACCAGAAAGAATTCAAAGATGGAACGGAATTACCGGAATTTTTTCTGTCAAGTTTCCCCACGGAAAACACAGTTCTTTCCCAGATGAAGTGAACTTGCAGTTTATTTACAAATCTGAAACCCTGTGGGTGTCCTTCATAAAAAAAGGTAATCCTTGAGCTATTTTACAGTGTGATTTTTCTGTGGGATTTTTCTGAGGGTATTTTGCTGTGAAATAAAATTTGCTAACAATATACAGAGCAAGTGGAAAAATACCTTTAGCCAACATCGTGTACAGTGTGCTACACATAAAAAAAAATCAACGTGAAAAGTAGTGCCATGACTTCAATAATCAGAACCTTTCCTTTGGCATCTAAGAAATGACGAGTAAGTTTTAATATAGGAGAGGATTTTTATTTGCATTTCTTAACAATAAGGGTGGTTTATACTCCACCTGGTGTCTTTTCTCACATCATCTTTTATGGGCTTCTCACAGTGACAAGTACCTTTGTACAAAGGTTTCCCCCCTCCTCCCCCTTCCCTGGTTCTAACTCTAGCAGGCTTCAGCATACAAGCACAATGGGAGCATTGAAAGGAAGACAGTGGGACACCTCCTTTGATCTTGTGTTCTAATAACTTGTGTATGTTTGTGTCCAAAAACAATGTTCCAAGGCTTTTCTCGTGAGGACTGCGGCTGCTGCCAAATGAAAAGAACACTCATCGCAGGGGTGGCGGAACAGTTAAACTGTATTCAGGACAGGAAAGCACTGGCCAGTAATGTAAACAGCAGACTGTAAACTCCGCTAAACGCTTTGATGACTGAAGAGAGCCCCTCTCCTGGCAGCTGACAACACAGACAGCGTAGATCTGTTCAAAGCATGGCACAGAGGGTCACCATTAAATCATACAATTTCCTATTACTTACTTTCCATATCCATTCTAGAGGATACTCTGCTCGTGGACGAAAGAAATGTGTCGTGTATTAGAGCAAATGGCTGCTGTCAGGCAAGCCAGCTAAGCTCCTCCACTCCACTGCTGCTTGCTGAATGTTCTCAGGGATTCTTTAAACGACATAAAGCTGGATTTTGCTTTCATTTTTTCATTTTGTAACTTGCTGCTGACTTTCTAAGAAAAGGAGCTAAAAAAATAACCCACACAAGATCAAGACAGGACCAGTCAGACCTTACAGACAGAGCACACCATAGCCACAGCTACAAAGGAGCGGAGGAAAAAGTTGCTTAATCATAGTCTTATTATTTACAGTCATGGCCTGGTAAAGTTGTATAAACTTTATCACACATTGACACAGCTATGAACTTTGGAAAGAGGAGGTAAGAGTCAGTATCTATAGCTATATTATGTATTTAGGTTCCATCTCAGGAACTGGCACAAGTTAAACTACAGATTTTGCCAGATAACTGTGATTTTCAGTATGATAGCTTTTGGAAAACTCTTTCATGTAACATGAAAAGCTTGGATTCAATGGGCATTGGTTCAGTATCACACCTCCGTGTTTGTTTAGCTTGTTTTTTAAATATGCATGTTTTGTTGCTAAATTAAGCAGTATTTATAAATAGACCAGCGTGATAAGTATTAAAGGTAATAAATGTTTTAAAAGGTAATAAATATTAGTTAAACTGTCTTTCAAGCTCAGCGTGAATTACAATTCCAAAGTGTTTTGGCAAACTCGTAACCATATTGAACTGGGAAAGAAAACTTTACTCTGAAGAACACACCTGGGGCACCATGTCACCGCACTAATCCGGTAATGCAGAGTAATTGCTGCAAGTATTTTGTCAGTCTAAAATACAAAAGGAAACTTCCTTCTGAACATTAAAATGCAGCAGAACAAACCTTCAGGTCTATTTTTAAGTTGTTTATGCGTTGCATCTTTGGTCACTACCGATTTTCCACGTAGATACTCAGAGGAATGGAGCTGGTGCACACAGCCTGCGAGGCAGCATGCACCCAGCAACTGCAGAGGTGAGGACAGCAGTCACACTCTGCTCAGGTATGAGCACTTCTGCCACACGGGATGCAGAGCAGACTCTGGCTGCCTGCAGTCCACATACATACTTGGTGGTGAATTACATGTGAAGATGGTCTGGATTTTTAACTACACATTCTCTGTAACTTCATAGAAGGGGCACAGAAAGCATGGCTTCAGGTCAGTGCTCAGCATGGGAGCAGCTTGCCACAGCTGCACAGTTGGCTCTAGCCTCATGCCAGATGTGCACCTGCAGTGGTAGAGGGCCCAGCACCACATACATGCATGTTCCAGGGGATGAGACACCCTGTGTCTCCCCCTGGGTGCACTGAGTCCCTCACAAAGAAAACAAATCCCTGATGCAGTGCAACCACATTGGTGCAAACAGCACACACAAAAGCAGCTTGATCTAAACAGCCCTTGTTATTTGCCTATCTGGACTCCACTGTGCAAACCACATTTTTTCAAAATTCACTTAATCTTTTCTTTCAAAATGCATCCCATGAAACCACAAGATTGGCTCATATAGATAAGACACTATCTTAAAACAAAAATCTTCTCCACTCCTAAAAGCAACTTCTAAAGTCCTGGCAGATGGATAGACAGAAGAAGACCAAGGAAGATCTTAAATTATTTACTTTATACCTCTCTAATTTGTCACTTATCATTGGCTACCAGTGTTACAAGACCATGCATCTATCCAGCACGTGGCACATTGATCTAATCCACGTGCAGCATGCTCAGCCTCCTCTCTGCATCTCTGTAACATTTTCTTATGGTGTTAATGACATAATTACTGCATTCAGAAAGGCTCTGTTAGTCTGAATGAAGATAACCCACAGAGATCCACTTTGCTGATCTGCTCCACACTCTGTGTCCTTTTGCATTGTGTATTTTGAAATACACGACAGAAGCTACAGGAATTCTGGGATTTCCATCAAACTAACAAGCCCCCAATTCTTCTGCTGGCATTCAGTAACTTTGCCATGGTGGTTTTGAACTACTGCCAGACCATGTCTAAACAAGGCAGCTTTATTTATTTATTTATTTATTTTGCCAGCATCCTGCAAAGGCAGAGTGCATTATAGAGGGCTTCACTTTGGTCTCTGCTCTATCAGCAGAAGGTCAGGTACACAGAGGACCTCTGGCACACACAGCACACAGCCAGCAGCTCCTCTCCATGCTACCTACTGCCATTGCTTGTGGGAATTCCTTGCAATGTCATAAGGGAATCTTTCTCTCAATAGGGCTCCTCCAGTACTCCAAGGCATTTTAGGGACTATGGACTATATCAGTGAGGGTAATGCTATCTTCATGTAGTAGCCCAAACACTTTTTTGTTTTAGATTTTAAAAAATCCAAATAACTTCCTAGGTATGAAAACACAAGGTAGAATTCATCTCCCTCTACAGTCAATTGAGAGAAATACATGATTCATGTGGCCTGTTTCATATGTCTATATTTAAAATAGCAGCTAATCATTTTCTGTAAGTACCTGTTAGGACACGAATTGGCTATCTTAATGCAGGCATTTAAAATAGGTCATATTCTCCTCCCTTGGTTATACAGGGAGAATGGGTGATGAGATGAAATGAACATGTTGTAGGCAGCCAAAGCCAGGTGGGGTGAGATGATTCCACTCCCTGTATGTGGTACAAGACTCAAGGCTTCCTTCCTCTCTGATTTTGAGGAAATAGAACCTTATTTACACAAAAATATTGCTCCTGTACACTATGCACTGCAGAGCATATAAGAGATCTGAGTGAAAAAACTGCTACCACACTGATCAAGGTGAGCATATATAAGCCTGAAAGATCATACCCTTGACATCATACAGAGGTCAGTAAATGTTTAAGTTATGTATGTGTTAAGCCAATCTCAGGTGTGCACTTAAGGCTATTGAAGAATATTTTAAGTTGTATATTCTGTTTCTGCAGGGAGCAAGAATTTGGAAAATTTCCATGACATAAGAAACACTATGTCAATAAAAGTCTTTCTAACTTCTTTGATCTTAGCGTCTGATATTACTCTAACCAGCCCTGTTACACAGACAGGAATGGCACCATCCAATGAGTAGATTGACCATTCAGTTAATCTCTAGTAGACAAAATACAAGAAGGAAGAACTATATTATCTCTTTTCCTGTGATATTTCAAAGCAACTGAACATGGGAATTCCATAGCTGATATAGGCTCAGGGAAGAACTGGGCAAACTGATGTGAGAAATCCACGGACGGTTTCTAAATACACAGAAGCCATCTCAAGCTCAAGAATTCCCTGATTAACAACTTGAAAGAGGTTGAGCAATGATGGAGTTAAACTATCACGATATGCTAACCCTGTTTTTGCATACTTCCCCACTCACTGTTAGTGACCAGTACTCTGTACAGCCATGCTTAAACTAGCTACAGCAAATCAAATGGACCAGGAGAGCTTGACACCAACTGGTGAAGTTCATTTTGTACTGTCAGCATGAGGAGAATTCCTGCACCAGGTTCAGCCAAGCTGCTGAACTGGTCTGGAGACTGCATACCAATTTCAAGAAACCCCCGTGAAGTACAATTCATTCTCTTTCCATCTGAACTGTTGTACAACAATATACACAATTTTAAAAGAAAACCTTGTTTCATAAGATGGTTTCCTCCTATGTCTTGAGCATCTCCTACAGAGAGTAGGAAAGCATTAATAAAACTGGATTTAAAATTTAACAAATCAGATAAATCTCTGTAGAAAAAGAATATGCTTCAGCTCTTCCTCACTGTTAGGTGAACATTCAGTACTCTGTGGTTCTCCATAAATTCTTTTCTGTACCATAAACCAATGAGACAGATTATATAAATTTTGTTTAAAAGTTATGGAATGGTCTTTTGTGTTCAAACTGGCAGGAGAGACTGATTTATAAGGACCACCAAATACCCCAGCCATCCTAACCTTCATTTTAAGAATTGAAAGTATCCAGAAAGGATTCCTTGCTTTCATTTTAAGTAATAATTACAAGTAGACATAAGGACTCAAAACTACTATGGCACTCTGAGCCTTTGTCGAGCTTATGGTGGGGGATCAGAGCGGTACAGAAAGCAGATTTGCTGCTTTGTAGGAAATTCCACAAAAAATTTTAATCATTCTGAAAGAGAACAAAAAACACAAAATACTGAAATGTTCAGATTTTTTTTCAATGCTGTTTTTGATTTGAAACTGATTGTTTTGATTTTTAGGCTTTTTCTATTACAAAGCACATCTATCCTTCCAATTCTTAAATAATGGGATAAAAAAGCTACTTTGTGCCAAAATGTTCAGTTTCAAAACTGCAAAGAAGTTCTGTTTCAAGTCTACTCAAATACCTTGCTCCAATATTTTTAATACATAGAAAATTGTCAAAAGCAAAACATTTATATGGATTGCCATTTGGCAATGAAAAGCTGTTCCACCATAAATTTTCTGTCCAGTTCCAGTTTGAAACATGAGAGAATACAGGGATTATATTTACAAGTGGGTTTTGTGCCTTCAGTGACATTACTCATTCTTTTAATCTCCAAAGGGCAAAGATGACTCAGAAAATCATGATTGAAAATCCAGGCCTTAGATATAACAAATACTATATTCATTTTGTATCATATTTTAAAGATTTTAGATATCATCTGAAAAATGATACTGTCCCCAATTCATTTGTCTCTCTATTTACCACACTAAGTTCATCTTCTTGGTGATTTCAGTGAGGAAAGTATGCTTCCACTTCAGATGCAATTCAATCTCTCTATTCCAGTTTTACTATAAAGGAAGAGCATCTTATTTTTGCCAGTTTCCTTTCCATGTCACTGAATACTCCAGGGTGCCTCCGATTATGCTAAACATTTTGGCTAGCTAAAAACAGTTGGTTTTATTTTATGTATTTTTATACCAAAGATGTTTACAGTTACTTTGTTAGAATATCAGGACTTCTTCCCCACATGAGATGCAAAAGTTAATAGTACTTTGTTTGCTAATACTGAGCTGACAGTCACAATACACAGCATCCAGACTAACCTCAAAAAAGAATTCTGTCCCCATCCAGTACTATAAATAATATAAACGTAATCCTGTAAAAATATAAAATATAAGAGAAAAAAAAGAAAGGAATCTTAAGTATGTCTATTCCTCTTTTGGCTTTACAATTGTACAGTCCCACTGAAGCCATCACATTTCATTACAGCAGAGGTTTCTGGTCCAACCACGCTTATAGAAAAGCAGCCTGCATAGCCCTGAGTTTTTTCCCTGTGTTTGGCATAGATTTCAAGTCTAGGATGAGCGTATGACCTTCAAAAAAAAAAAATCTTAAATTCAGAATATATAAAACAGGCTGCTTAGCCATTCTTCTTATTTCTAAAGGAGATTAAATGCAGTTGAAGAAACTACACTGCATTCAGAAACTGGACCCCTTTGGAAGAAAGGGTGACATTTTCTCAAAAAGAAAAAGTCTACAGACTAGGACTTTTCAACTGTTTCACTATAAAGGAGCCAAATATAAAGAGCAGGAAACCATTCTGTACTTTCAGAATAATGTGAAAAAGACAACCCAAGAGAGCTTTAATACCTGAAATGCTCTTAAATCCTAAAGAAAGACTTTTTGTAATACTATATCAAAAGGGGAAAGGGAAATAGCCCAACACAGTGCTTTCCTTTTTTTCCACACGATACGGATGTGGAAAGTATGTTAATTCTTGTATTCTCAAAGGAAAACAAATAGCATAAACAGACAGACAGGAGAGGAAGAGAGTAGTATGTTTAAAATAATAGAGAAACCCACCACTCATTTAAGCTGTTAGCTCTGGGAAGGCTCAGACTGTGTGTCCAATCACAGGACCTACAGTTTATGCCAAGACTTGTTTCAGATGCATTCTGCACCAACTCCACCGAATGCAAACACAATTAGAGCATTCAGCATCAGACAGTAGGAGATCCCCTTTGATGTTGGGATAAAATGAGGATATGCATGGTTTTGTCCAAAATGACAACCATCCCAGGTTTACTAATGGGTATCTAATAGAAAAAGAGAACTTTATGATGCTCATTAATTACCAAACTGTCATGTGCTTCTGGCAGAAAGAAAGTAATCCTCTTCTCCAGATTAGACAGCCACCACAAAGGACTTCAAAGAACTTTCAGTCCCCTCCCCTGAGAGCTGCCTTGCATAAACCTCACAGCACTAACCGTGCAAATTAAAAGAAGGGAGCAGTTGACAAACCCTTCCTGATACATGCGCAGTCTATTGCTGTTGGCAGTTCAGACACAAGCCCTTATTCTGTTGGCAGATGTGCACACTCTTTATACAAAAAACATGCTCTAACATTCACACAAAACTTTACAAATTATTGGTAAACAATGCTTTGCGTTCTTGCTTTCAAGCCTGGAGATATTTGTGCTGAAGATTCTTTGGTGGCAATAAAAATTCCTTTCTAAAACCATGAAAATGTACAAGAAATAGAGCTGAAAGTCTAGTTCGCAGAATTCTTCCTCAGATGTTGCTCTTAATGAGGAGCAGCTAAAGTATGCCCATTTTTCTGGCAAGTTGCCACAATGGGTACAAAGGCCTACAGAGATCATATAGTATGAGAATGGATGTGTTAGGGAGTCTGAAGGACTTACTGTGATTCTCCTAGATTTAAACGGCCAGACACTGATGGAGTTGGGGATTTCTCTTTCAGCACAAATTCCTTCTCTTGCTCCTACACTTCTATACAGTCACTATACATTACTTTTTTTCCTAGGGACTGAACTCTACAAAGACTTCAAAATATGCAATACATTCCACATATTTGTGATCATCACCCAAATGCATGTATTTATAGTTGTTTTCAGAAGGGTCTGAAATAGTGATTAAGTCTGAATTGTCTCTCAGGAGGAGCAGGGGTACAGGTACTTCTGATGTTTGGATGTCACATGAATTCTAGATGGCAGGATTGTGTTCTTGAACAAAGTTGCCTCATGGTTTTGTATTTACCCATATAGATTCAAATCACTTTACTGACAAGGTGGAAAACAATGAGCCCAATATGATTTGGAATATCATTCAAAGTCCTCCCAAAGCAGCACTTGGTTGAAGTTCTGTGTCTTGGTCTTATCTGGGCAGATGAAGATTTTAGTAGGTGCCCCACAAGTTTTAGTTTTAAATGAGGGCTTTCTCCAACCACCTTGGCACACTCTTTAGTACAGAATGATTGCAAGAAGCATATTGCTGTCCAAAACAGAACTGGCTTTACATTTACACGCAACGTAGAATCCAGGGGAAGTTGAACTGAGTGACAAATGGTACTAAGAGTTCTGGGGAAAAGTAATCATAGGCACTGTCAGAATTGTTCCTTTGCTAACAACACTTCTCAGGTAGCACCTCCTCCATATGACATGCTTAACCTGTTCAAAATCCTGAACTGCCTGAATGACTCCCTCCTTCCCAAGTAATGTGTGTGCTGCTCCTCTGTTTGATTTTTCAGAAGCAACAAAATACCTGGGAACAAAAAGATGAATTTTTCCTTTTGTATGAGTAACTTCACATTCTTGAAAACTCTCGGGTTGCATCGGAAATGCCATTTATTCTCAACATGTGACACCTCAGGGGTGCATATGTAAAATACTGAGAAAGGCTTGCTGAAATCTGCTGGTCAGCCTTTTTTAGGGCAAAATTCTTCTTCTATGGGTAAAAACTTCCAAATGTTTCCATGATTTTTTTGTGTGTAAAAAATTAATAACTTAGAAAATACTCTCTGACTGGAAAGATGCAATACTGGAAAAGATGGAATATTGTCTGAAAGTTCTTTCTCTTTTCAGCTTCCACTGATTTGCTTGAGAAACCAAAACATATTTCCCAACTGTCTCTACAATTAGGTTCTTGACTGACTCTTTTTGCTCAGTAAATGCATGCTTTC
>VXAB01014113.1:4731-20194 GCA_013399175.1 Odontophorus gujanensis | reverse complement strand
AGTAATACTTTTTTTTTTGTCAAGGAGGATCTGATCAGAGAGCATTTAGCCAAAATTAGTGCACACAAAGCCATGGGCCCTGGTTGGATACAGTCATGCGTGCTGAGGGAACTTTCAGAGGTGACAGCTGAACCACTATCATTTCTGAAAGGTCTTGGCATATGGATGTAGTGCCTGAAAACTGCAGGATAGCCAGTGTCACTCCGGTCTTCAAAAAGGGCAAAAGGGGGGATCAGAGAAACTACAGTCATCCTCACCTCTGTACCTGGAAAGGTGATAAAACATCTTTTTCTGGGTGCCATCTCCAAGTACTTGGAAGGTAAGAAGTTTATCTGGAATAGTGTCATGTTTTTATGATTTTTGGTATTGACATTCCACATCATAACGTTATGTAGTGCATTGAGAATTAAAGAGTTAATGGTTCAGCTCCGTGGATCATCGATAGTTCTGAGTATACCTGTCTCAGAAGAGAAGAAGAACTACTTTCCCCAGAGAACTTTGTGTTTCTTTGTACTTTTAAATCTTTCCACTCAGAGGGAAAGATAAAAACTCTTTGTGTGTCACAGGACACTCTTTCCTTTGGGATCAACTCAGCAGTGGGGCTCGCTGCCATCTCACCTTCAGTGTTTAGCNACACTCTTTCCTTTGGGATCAACTCAGCAGTGGGGCTCGCTGCCATCTCACCTTCAGTGTTTAGCATAAGGCCTTCGGTTTATTTCTCTGGCTCATTTTATTTGATTTATTAGCTTTAATTCCAATTATATTGTATTATATAGTGTTATTTTGCTTTCCGATGTCTTATTTAGTAAACTAGCTTTCCTCCTCAGATCATTTCCGCAGTTTTTTTTCTAGGCCCATCTCTCTTTTCCTTTTTCCCTTTTCCTCTTCCCCTTTTCTGGGGTGTGGGTCCTTGGGTCCCCCGCACCAATCGTCATGGAATAGGGCCAAACCAGCCCGTTAACTGTTGACAAGTAGTAACCATGGATTCACCAAGGGGAAATCATGCTTGACCAACTTGATAGTCTTCTGTGTCTTCACTGGCTAAGTAGATGTGGGGAGAGCAGTGTATGTTATGTACCTTGACTTCAGCAAGGTGTTTGACAACATCCTTGTTATAAAACTTAGTGTGGGATATATGAGTACACGATGAGGTGGATTGAGAACTGGCTGATTGGCAGAGCTCCAAGGGTTGTTATCAGCAGTGCAGAGTCCGATTAGAGGCCTGTAATTAGTTGTGTTCCCCAGTGGTCAGTACTGAGTCCCATCTTATTCAACATCATCAACAACTTGAATGAAGGCATAGAGTCCACCCTCAGCAAGTATGCAGATGATACAAAGCTGGGGGGATTGACTGATACACCTCATAGACCGGAAGGCTGTGCTACCATTCCATAAGACCTGGACAGACTGGAGAGCTGGGCAGGGAGGAACCTGATGAGGTTTAAAAAGTGCAAACGTAGAGTCTTGTACCTACAAGAAGATAAACCAGATGTATCAGTACAGGTTAGGAATGACCTGCTGGAGAGGAGCTCTGTGGAGAAGGACCTAGGAGTCCTGGTGGACAACAGGTGGGCCATGAGCTAGCAGCGTGCCCTTATGGACAAAAAGGCCAATAGAGCCTTGGGATGCATTAAAAAGAGCAGGTCCGGCAGGTTGAGGGAGGTGATCCTCCCCCTCCGCTCTGCCCTGGTGAAGCCACAGTCATAATAGTGTGACCAGTTCTGTGGATCAGACAGGGATCTCCTAGAAGTCCAGCAGAGGGCCACAAAAAAAAAAAAAAAGACCTGGAGCATCTCCCTTATGAGGGAAGGCTGAGTAACCTGAGTGTTCAGCCGGGGGAAAACAAGGCTGTGAGGTGATCTGACAAATGCTTGTTAATATCTAAAGAGAAGTGGAAGGCAAATGGATAAGGTCAGGCTCTTCTTAGTGGTGTGCAGCAATAGGTCAAAGAGTAATGATCTAAAACTTGAACACAGGATGCCAAAGAACTTCTCTATGGTAAGGGTGATGGGCTGAGGTTGCCCAGAGAGGATTTGGAGTCTCCTATGGAGATATTCAAGACCTGTCTGGACACCTACTTGTGTGACCTATTGTAGGGAACCTGGTTTAGTAGGAGAATTGGACATTTGAATATGCTATAGTATCTTGTAGTGAAGACCCACAGAATTGAACAAAATATTTGTTTTCTCATCACTGTCACATACAAGGGAACAATCCTAGTTCTGCTGGCCATGCCATTTCTGATACAGGTCAGGATGGCATTGTTATTCTTGGCCACCTTTGCACAATGTTGGCTCATGTTCAACCAACTACTGAGCAGCTTCTCCAGATCATTTTCTGCCAGGAAACTTTCCAGCCATTCTTCTCCAAGGCTGTTCAGCCATACTGGGTTATGACCAAGTTCAGGACCCTTCTTGATTGTTGTGTAATTTGATGCCACTCATTTATATAGCCTGCCCAGAGACCACTGGGAAGCCTTCCTTCTCTCAAGCAGTCTCATCTGTCTTGGCATCTTCTGCAGCTTACTGAGAGTGCACTCAATCTCTTCACCTAGGTAACAATCATAAGTGTTAAACAAAGCTGACTCCAGTACTAGGCCCTAGGAACATCACTGGTGACTGATGACCTACTGGATTAAAATCCATTAACTATGACTCTTTGATCCTGGACATCTGCTCAGAATAATGTTCATTTTCGAACCAAAATTCAAATTGAAATTCAATTCATAGCTTTTTCAGAAAAGAGTGTCCTCTTATGGGTGAGTTTTCTCAACAGAGAGAACATTGCTTTCCCTAACTAAAAGGCATATGTCTGGAAATTTTTTATTTTTAAGGAATAAGGGGAAATTCAACTTACCTTATTCAGTCTCTCAGAATTCCAGAGAGAATGCCTTGGGTAAAATGGATTAAAATCCAGCTTTTACAACCTTCACTTCTGAGAAATAAATGGTATACTTTGCTGCTGCTCTTCTATTGCAAACCACTATTGCAGGCCACTGAGACAAGATAATGGATTCAATGAACCACTGATATGGTTTACTATACCTATTTCAATGTGATTTATTGTATCATTTAAGTTCAGAATAACCTTCTGCCCCATGAAAAACCCACCTCAGCTGTACTGCAGTTAGATGAAGGTCAGAGGAGATGTCATCCTACAGAGACTCTAACGCTATCTAATAGTCTATAACATAGAGAAATGTATAAGTAATAGATAAGTCGTTTTGTTCTTCATATGCTTTATCCCTGAAAAAGATGATGACACTTTTAAGGAGTTTAGCAAAAACAGGAATACCAGAAATTTTTCAAACTGTTCATTAAAAATTCTTTGGAACCTGCTAAAGCATATACATTTCTGTAGCCTTCCAAAGGGCTATGAATCAGCTTAGTTGTCTGGAAGACAAGTCCAGTACAGGCAATTGACCCATCCTTTTACTTTTACAGTCTTTGTGACTGTGGAAAAGAACTTTAGGATTCTGGTGGATGAAAATCTTGATACAATCCAGCAGTGTACACTTGCACCCCGGAAGACCAACTGCACCCTGGCTGTATCAAAAGAAGATTGGCCAGTAGAGCGGAGGATGTGATTGTTCCCCTCAACTCTGCCCTGGTAAGACCTCATCTGAAGTACTGTGTCCCGACCTGTGTCCTCTAGTACAAGAAGGATGTTGAGTTGTTGGAGCAGGTGCAGAGGAGGAACATGAAATGATCAAAGGGTTGGAGAACCTCTACCATGCAGAAAGATTAAGTTAGTTGAGTTTGCTCAGTTTGGAGATGTCTATGAGTAGACCTTACTATGGAATTTCAGTTCTTGAAAGATCCTTTTTATCAGGAAGCAACTATTACATGGTCTAATAGTGATATGAGAAGGGGCAATGGCTTTAAACTAAAAGAAGGGAAATTTAGGTTAGATGCTAGGAAAAAATTCTTCACTCAGGGGTGATGAGACGCTGGCACAAGCTGCCCAGAGAGGTTGTGGTTACCATGTCCCTGGAGGCATTTAAGGCCAGGTTTGATGGAATCCTGGGCAGTCTGATGTAGTAGTTGGCAACTCTGCTCATGGCAGAGGAGTTAGAGCTTGATGGTCTTTAAGGTGCTGTCTAACATAAGCCATTCCATGATTCTATGATAGTTCTGGGAAAGTAGCAAAACTTCCATTTTGTCCCATTTTTAACTCATTCTGCTGGAATTTATATACTGGGATTTCAGATTTGCTCTGAAAATTCGGAGTTCCCTGAAGTAGGACAAATACTCCCATGTGCCTTGCCTACTTCAGAAAGTGTTGCATCATTTTTTGCATTTGCTTAGTGCTTCCAATGGTCTCTCCCCTCCTTGATCAGTCCTATTTAAAAAGTCCTCTCAACCAATCCTGCCAGGTAAACGGAGAGACTGCTACTTGTTTTATTTCAGTGGAGATAAACACAAGGGACCTTTTAAAATATGACTTCAATACACCAAACCTACTCTTTTCAAATCATTAACTTGAAAACCAAATTAAACTTTCTGCAAGTGTTAGACAGTTAATTTTTTTCAGTGGACTGACACCGTATAAACAAGTTCTCCCTCGGTTTAAAATTTCTGTGCGTATCTGTAACACTCGTGCTTGAGCAGTTAAATAATTGTAACAACTGTACACACCAAAATATTTTCCTGCTTGCAGCGAAATTGACATTACACATCTGTGTTCATTTGTAATTGAATATCTGCTCAATCTCAGAGGAATTCCAAAGTACGCTATTTACATATTGCTGAGAGCAGTATGGCATTGGGTTGAAAAGGAAGCTATATTGTGTCAGTTTTTGACTAATTGTGTTATGTAATCTAGAGCTGGGTTAGGAAAAAAAATCAGGAAATTCAGTGCAAGTTACCAACCTAATCATTTAAAACCATGTCATATGGGAGAAGAATGGGAAAACTAACTATTTAGACATTATATTTATATAACTATTTAGACATTAATTTTTTATATTTTATTTTAGATTTTTTTTTTTTTTGTCATCATTTCTGGTTGGTTTTTTTCGTCCAAATTTCTCTGTTCTCTTTTATTTTAAATTTTAAATGGAAAGAAATCAGCAGTTAGGTTAAGAAGGGCTCTAGAGAATCAAAAATACCTTTAAAACGTATTTTAAACTGGATTTTGTTTGCAATCCATTTTTAATGTTTTGATTTACTCAGCAGAGAAGACATATTTCTTTATGGGTGAAGATACAATCCTATAGGAAAGAAGAATTAGTGGAGTGCTTTATAAACTGTCCAGAACTTCAAATATTTTCGAAAATTTTCTTGCATGTGTATCTTACAGACAGAATGACAAAGTCACAGTGAAATGGTCAAGGAGATTATTAGTGGTGCACTTGAATTGAAAGTTCTCTATATTTCAAGATGGATTGTAAAGTTTGATTATTATTATATAATTTTTCAAAGCCTAAAAGTAACACTTGAACAACAACATCAAACACTTACACCTACAGCCATGACTGCAATCCCATCCTGCCCACTCACTTTGTATGAATGAACAAAATCTGTCTTGCAGCAAGAGAGGGATAGAGTGTTTATGCTGTCTGAATTAACTAATTGCAGAGCACTGCAGGAGATAAGGATGTGCTACACAAGCAGATAATTAACACTAGTATTTAGAAATTTATTTTCTATTACTACTGTGACAGTCTGGCTAAGATTACAAGGAGAAGGAGACAACATTGCCCAAGCAGCAAGAAAAATAGCCTTAACTCCTATCCCTGTAAAAACTTATGGTTTTGACCTTTCCAGGTAAGAGAATGAGGTGAGTCAGGGTGAGAATGCATCCTAACCCTGGAAGGCAGATGTAACACTGAGTTGTAGTGGAACGTACAAAGAATAAGCATTCTCAAGGACTGAGACAGGGAAAATATTTTCCCTTTTCCTTAAAATTGTCTGTATTCGCTGTTTCCTTACCTTGGTGCAATGAGTAATTAATTTCTTGAAGGTCTACATATTTACCTGATTATCAAACCTCTTAACTAAAAAAAACAAAAAACAGCCAATTGCCCAGAATTTATTCTTGTCACATGTAATATTGTTTTCATGCCCATAAACGCATGCAAGGTTTTTCCCATATCCCTGCTCCACAGACAGGATATCCAGTTCAATGACAAGACTTACATCTCTCCAACTCAAGTTCAGCACTGCCTGAGCTGTGTTCATTGAGCTGTTCTCATTGACTGCTGACTTGCAGCAGCAGCAGCAGCCCCATTGCCAGCAGCTTGAAGAACACCACCCTCATCCTGCCCTTGGTGTTCCGTAGCTGCAGTGAACTTGGACTCTTGCGCAAGAGCAACAGTGTCTGTGTTCACCTTGCAAATGGCACTTACAGATCTCAAATCATCCTCATATGATTTTACATTTCACACATAACAAAATTTGAATATCCTAAAGTCAGGTACCAGAATATGAGTAGAGGAAAGAAGAGACAGAGTTATTCCCCAAACTGACACTCTTTGGTATTATAAACCACAAAAGATGACTGCAAAAAAGCTTTACAACAGCTTTACAGTCAGCAGCTTCAGATCACTAGAGCATTGTGAAAGAAGGCCCATCTCAGTAGCACTGGATTTTTTGTTCATCCTTATAAAACATTATTTCAATCTCCTATTTTTGAAGGGGATTAATTGAAAGCACAAATGTAAGAAAATAAGACTATGTTACACTGTATTTAAGAAAGGATCTACGATCTGCTGATCTACACAGAGATACAATTAAATCCTGTAAATGGGTTAAAAAGGCTTGAAATTTTAGTCACTCAAAGCATGAGGAATATACAGATAGCTATAATTGAATTTAAAAAGCAAGGATGGATTCACAAGTTGTAGAATTTAGAAACTTTCAGAGTGCAAATATCATTAGGAAAATGTGTGCTATCCAAGTGAATTCTTGAGAAGATACTCACACAGAATACCTTGATACTACTACTACATATTCTATTCATACTACACTAGTCGCCGCTGCAATAAAACTGTGAAGTAGATACTCCTGGGATGGCCTTTGTAACATAGGGACAGCTAATGTGGCAAATCACTACATTGGTGGCCTTCTACAACGAAATGACAACATTGGTGAACAAAAGAAGAGCAGTAGCTGTCATCTACCTTGACTTGTGCTAAACCCTAGGATAATACCTCATACTATATTCTCATCTCTAAACTGGTATTGGTGAAATTGTCTGAATGGCCACAAATCCACACAGTGGCCAAGTAACAGTAACAGTCAATGGCACAATGTACCTATGTAATCTTGCAGTGTTTCACCTGAATTCATAGTGGAATCAGTACTGTTTAATATTTTTTATGGGTGGCATGGACAGTGGGGTTAAGAGTGTCCTCAGCAAGTCTGGACATAGCATCAAACAGAATAGTACAGTTAATAATTCAAAGGGAAGAGATGACCTCCCGAGGGACATCAACAACTTTGAGAGTACCATGAAAACATCATGAAGCTCAGCAAGGCCAAGTGTAAGGTGCTGCACCTGTGTTGAGGCAATCTCAAACATCATTACAGACTGACTGATCCTTCCTTAAAGGAAATTCAGTTCATCACAATGTATGGAAGGTTTTTACAGATGTAATTAACAACTTCTAAATATCACTATCAACATTTCAGTCCATAATACTTTGTTCTGTACCATTCCAATCCCAAATAAGAATAAAACAGTTCATTCCTTGGTGGTATGATGGGAGGGAGAGAGCAGGAGAAGGAAAAGAAAGTTAGACCTGTGGGCAGGTCTATTTTGGAACCTACCTTGAAGTAAGGAAAATGTAGTTGCCAATCAGTATGACTTTTGCATGGAAGAATGGAAGAGTGAACACATAATTCACATAAAATAACCAGGCAGTACATTTTAGGATACAGTATTCCAGGTTTGAAAAACAAAATTTATGAGCATTAAAATTAATAAATTATGGTTCTAAATTTCATTAAAAGCTTTTATTGTCATTCTGTATGTGACTAGCTATCCAGAACAACCTTGAAAGGTTTGAAAACCACAAACGATCTTGAATGAGCCTCAAGAAAGAGAGATATATTCCCTCTAAGGAAAAGAAAATAAAAAAATAAACAAAAAAACTAGGGCATTAAAAAAAAAAAAAAACGAACATACAAAAAGGGCAGAGCATAAATTAAATACCCCTAGAGGCATCTCCAACTTGCAGCCAAAACCAAGTTTTGCTGCTTTACTTTGCTGGCTGGTTTCTAATTACACTGTGCAATGAAAATCATTTATAACTAGAAAGGTCCCATAACATCACGACAAAAGCACAGGGCTGCAACATAATATTAGAGAACACTTACCCTGCTGGTAATCACAAGTAACTGAGGAAGATAATAACTGCTCAGCTACTCTGAAATAATTTACTCATAAAAGAATCTTCATTAAAATAACATTAAGGACTCTTTTCAATGTGGCATGCAGGGACTTAGCTGTGTGATTCCTTTTAATATTAATGGGAATTTTGTAGCTAAATCTCCACACACTGCAATCAAAATCTCAGTTATGGTTTTAACTAAATTCCATAAAAAGAAAAAGGTTTAGGTAAAGACTTTACTTTATTGTGCTCTGTTGCTGCAAGTAATACAGTAGGATTAGTGTATAACTAACATCTGTAATAAACATGCTGCTGAATCTCAGCTCCTAATAAAAACAGTTAAAGAGAGAAAGGTTGGTTTACCTCTGTGGTAAAGCAGTGATTAAAGTAAATATGAAGGACAAATGCAAGTGAAAATTTATAATTCTGCAGTCTGAATTGTTTTGTGAAGTAGCACAAACATTTTTGATGAGCTATGAAATATTGTGTGTTCCAATGGAGAGGACACTGAAAATGTAAATAGCAATAGAAATAGTGTCATTTGGTTAAAAAAGCCCTTCTGGTCAGACAGAAACATCATTCTTTAATGAGATTTTTCATGTAAGCCTTGGAGGCCATCTAGAAGCTGACTCAAAAAACATGGGACCCATGTTAAGGCCAGTTTGCCTTCATTCTTCTCAGTTATGCTACCCTAGAGTGGCACAAAAGACCCGTAATTGGGCCTGTGTGATACAAACTTATTTTTATGAGCCTAGAAAACAATTTATTAAAAAAAAAGTCTATATAGTGATAACAAGTAAAAGCCATATCTGCATTTCATTCAGACCAATAATGTGTAGATAGTCAAATGCGGATAGGAGTAAAGGTACAGATCCAATAAAGATAGATTTTTAATTTAATTTAGCTGGTAACTTGTACTTTGATACTCATTACAATTATCAGAGACATTTTTGTTCTCCTTTTTTTGGGGGGTTGTTATGATTGATTTTTTTCATGTGAGAGATTTTGTTGAGGTTTAAAATTTACAATAAAAGCCAATTATAACAAGAATGCCTGAAGATTTTGCCTATTTTATCGGATGAAGAATACTCTCAGCTGGTGTCCTTAGAATTTGAAAACATAGAAATGATAAAGCAGAATATTTTCAATTACATTTGAACTTGTAACAACCTTTCTATTACCAAAAATCAGTAATGTGAAGAGGAAGCTCAGCACATAAACCTTTTATTTTTTGAAAGAGTATCATGGGAGCTTCACATAACTTTTAAATGATTGACACAACAAGCATTCCATTTTAATTGGCACTTCTGTGATTTATCACTTTATCATGTCAGGAACACCCCATTAGGCCATATGTAAGGGACTGGCAGGGTACTGTACATCTGACAATACTTGAAGTCTTTTATTGAAGACTCCTAATAAGAAGAGATTACTAAGAGAGTTCATAACCCCATTTGATCTAAGTTCTGAATTGGACTAAATTGTATCCTTCACTCCTGGAAAGCAATACAATACTTAAGATCCCAGTAGTCCCTGACGTTATCACACTGCCATATTTTCCTGTTCTACAAGTGCATGAACAGTAAGATTTCTGTTCCTAAGCAGAGAAGAACAGAATGCTTCATTCCACTTAATGCGATTGTCTTTATCAGTTCATCTTATTGCTTCTGTTCTAATCACAACAGACTTCTCAGTCGTAACAGTTGAAACAAAATAAGAATTTATATTAAATCTTGGTATTATAATTGCAGTTTAAAAATGTTACAAGACATTCCTGCTGACACCAGTATGGCTCTCATAACAAATGTATTTTCTTCTGAAAACTGTTAAGTCAGACTCTCGGGAGGTAAGCAACCTCAAAACCCCAGTTCCCTCCTCTTCACTGACTCCTCATTTTAACAATCTGCATTGAAATGCTAAGGACTAATAACTGAGTAGAATCTGATGGCCTTCATTCAAGAACTACATTGCTCAAAACCTTCCTCATCTGCATCAGGTTGAACTATTTCAGGATTAGGTGTTTCTAATTTTAGAAATCAATTAATCTTGTCAAACTGTGATACACTTTGTCTTAGTGTTTTCATCTAGCCCAAATGATTTATTTTCAATTCCTACATTGCATATTTCATGTTTTACATTGGCAGGTGTTACTCAGTACACCATCTGTCTATCAGCACCTAAATGCACAGATGTGTTATTTCTGTACAAGTGTTAGGGATCAGATTATCTTTTTCTATTTTCTAAAAATTTGAATAATACCTTGAAACAGATAAATATCCATTGCTAATTTTAATTTGTAGGTTTTGTAGGCTTTTCTTGTTCTGAAAGCTTTTTTTTCCTCTTCATACAAAACAACAGAGGATAAAATTATCATCGGGATTCAAATGAAGTATTGCATAGTTAGAAACTATATAAACTACAAAGATATGCAATAGCAAAAGATAACCAAAACAAAACCTATAGCTACAGTCAACAGTTCATGGGCCGGTTCAGCCCAGTACCATGACTAATAGGGCAAGGGACCCACATACCCATGCCCCAGGGAAGGGGAAGGGGGAATGGGAGAAGGCAGGGAGATGGGCCTGAAAACAAAACAGCAGCAGCGATTTGAGGAGGAAAACTAATTTACTAAATAACAGACCAGAATGCAAAATAGCACAATATAACTGGAACTGAAGCTAATAAATCCAATAAAATGAGAGTGTCCAAAACCGAAGGCCTTATGCTGAAGCTGAAGGTGAGACAGCTAGGGAACCTGTACTGTTGAGATGGACAGCAAAAGAGGAAGTCTCTGGGACTTGTGTGCAGTTTTATCTTTCCCTCTGAGTGGAAAATGGGAACACAGAGTCCCCTGGGGTATGTAATTCTTCTCTTCTGAGAAACAGGTACCCAGAAATTTGGCAGTCCACAGACTTAGAGCATTAACTCTTTAACTCCCAGTGCCACATATTATGTTATGATGTGGAACACCGATAACAAAAATCATAAAAACATGACAACTACTTAAAATACTGTTGACGACAATGCTATGATCTGGGATATTTCAAGATTGTTTTCATTTTACTTGTTTAGTATCAGTAAACTATTTTTCCTAAGGTCAGAGTTTTAACAAAAAACAAACATCACAGATAAGAGTTTTGCCACAGAGGTTAATATGATAGTTTTCTAGAATGCATGCGATCTACTGTGGCTCTTAAAAAATAGTTTATCATATCTGTATATGGATTTGTATATATACACGTATTATCTAGAAAGATGAGATTAAAGTAGCTGTATCATAATTATTCAATAATTATGTAACAGAAATAGGAAATTCTCTTGCAAATTAAACTGCCTGTGCATACATTTTAGAACTACTAACATACTGATGATATACAACGTCTCTTTGTCACAGTCAATTTTCAAACTCAATTGCAACAAGGAGAAACAAACAAATAAACAAACAATCAAAACCACCACCAACAAAAAAGAGATGAGATGAATGTAAATTTTTAAAAAGATGTTGATAACCAAAAAACTTTAAATCCTGGAAAGTAACCTTTGCTCTTGAATTAGGTAAGCAAACAAGATGGAGCCAGACATTGATTAATACAAATTTATAATCTCACTTGTTAAAATAAATACATCATTTTAAATTGCAAATGTTTTAACAATATTTGTATTTGTGACAATATATATATATTTCAGTTCCTTTTAACATTTTTATATATGAATACACACTTGTATACAAGTGTATTTTATGCACTTGCCTAACCTCTGCATGTAAGCAAGTAAGATCTCTGTACTATATAAATGTTCAATGAATTTTGGAAGTGACAAATGCAAAATACTTTGTGCAATTCTGAGAATGTCTGTATACCATGGCATTTCAGAAACTGAAGTTAGACACAAGGATAATTTTCATTTGAACTTTATTTAAATGTACACAAATGTATCAATTGAATTTTCACATGGATTGGTTTAGATATGAATACATATATATTTGTGTGTATATATTTGATGATGCACTGGTATTTTTCAAAGTACTGTCATTATATAGACTTTCTAAGTTGCAGGTGCAAATATAAGCTGTAACCATGCTGTTTTACTCAGTTCATTTTCTTTCGATTAGAAAACAGAGATGAACCAAGCAATACTGAGGAAAACAAACAGTCAAAAACTGAAGTAGCTGCATTATTTTAGCAAATTTTTCTGCATAATGCTTCAATTCATGATGCTTCAACAGTGCCTCCCCTTCAAAAAAAAAAATTTTTTTTTTTTTCATGAAAAGACCTTCTCCTTCTCATCTTCGTTTTGCTCAGCAAATTAATATCAAGCTGACATAGGAACACCTTGTAGAGACATGCAACACAAGTAGTTTTTCTTTTTTTCACCCTCACAAAATATGAAAAAATTCTCGAATCTTTCAGACTACGGAAAATTATAGTTTCCATACTAAAACACAGTCATATTTAAGCCAGTTACTTCATTACCGGAACTTGAATATTCTAATTTTCTCTTGCTTATTTTTGCTAGTACTATGTATACATAACATCAGTTCATCAAATCTATCTTCCTTTGTAAAGCTTTCAGTTTCTTAATTAAGTGAAAGCACAAAATGTTATTGCAAGAATTTCTGACTTAAATCATTTCAATCTCATAGACAAAACCTTGTCACAGAAATCCTGAAGAAAGATGAAACAACCAGAATTCCAATGGGGAAAGACAGAGGAGAATGTTAGAAATTGTGGGAGAGTTTTTGAAGAAATAGTTGGGGAATGAACAGAAACAGATAAAAGGTGGAAATTAGGAAACAGTAAGGTAAAAGATATAACAAAAGTATAGAGTGTTCCACAGCAGGTATACAAAAGGAATTTGAGGCAAATGACCAGTACTGCACAGAAAGAAGAGAAAAATGAAATCTGTGGGAAAATACAAAATAGAAATAGTGGGGTACTGTTTTCCCTTATTGGTAATAAATAAGACTATATGTAGATAAAGACACAGCTTATTCTAGATGATTCTCTAGATGACTGTCATCTCAGGGGGAGATGAGTCACTGGAACAGCATGCTCAGAGAAGTTGTGTATGTCTCATCACTGGAAGCATTTAAGGCAAGGTTGGATCAGAACCTGGGCAGCATAATCTTACGTTTGACAGCCATTTCCATGCAGAGGATTTGGGACTAGATGATCTTTAAAGTCCCTTCTAACTCAAGTAATTAAATGATTCTATGAGAATTCTTATCCATCCCCTGAGAACATATTTTACCTATAAAAGTGTTTTCACAGCACATATATTCGTTTTCAAGCTAGGGAAGAAGAATAGCAGTGATTTCAAGAAAAAGTGATTATACTTTTTAATTGCAAAACTATGCAATTATATTAACAAACATATGGGGCTTTAAGCAGCTTGGTCTAGTGGGAAGTGCCCTGCCTGTAGTGAGGTGAGAGGTGGAACTAGATGATCTTAAAAATCCCTTCCAACCCAAATCATTCTATGATTCTACGATTTTCTTGGGCCAGGACAGTTGTAAACTGCCTACAGTGTGGAACTCTGTATCCATCTCCAAAAAGCAATGCCCATCAGAATGACTAAGTGCTATATATCTTCTGAGAATTCTTTTGTCATTCTAAAATTTATTTCATCGTTTTTATAACATATGTTTATAGCTAAGTTGCAGAAAATAGACAATGTAACATCTTTTAGAATTGCAAAAATATTTCAAAATTACACTGCAAAAAAAAAAAAAAAAGAGGTTTTTTCTTCAAGTATGTACTTCTCAGTATTACTTTTACTCCGTAACGTAGGCAAATTTATATATGAATATTCAGAAAACCAACATGATAGTATATCTTGAACCATAACACATAATGGCTTTAGGACATAAACTACTGTGTTGAACTCTACTTTTGACACTTACCAACTTCTTCTAGTGAACATCAGATATGTCTGCTGCTGCATCACTTCATTCTGCAGCAAAATTATTACTCAGCTTCTGCATATATTAACTACAAATCAAGATTAAAATACAGTCTATTCCAAACGTCACACATTTGCCCATGCATGCCATGATGAAAACAAAATTAAACTAAATATGTACAATTTTAATTATAAAGTGATTTAAATGGTGAGGCTTTTTTGTCTTTTTTTTTTTTTTAAATTATCATTATTGTTAATTTTATTTATTATTACTATTATTTTTCTTTTTAAGCCTGAACATTAGCTGTGACTTTGAAGCTTACTTACCTAGTAAGCATCACCAGCTCATCTCTATGCACAGTTACTGAAATACTTGGGAAGCAAACAGAACAACATTTGTAGAGCAGCAGAAAGGGAATAGGATGACAATTATGTTGATATAGTCAAGCCTTATTTTCTTTAGAAGCTGGATCAGCTTTCTGTTTTGAAACCTCTTCTTGGTATCTGCAATTTTTTTGAGTAGTCTTTGGAATTCACTTTCTCTGAAGTAGAAGGGTTTGTCTTCTGAGTACACTTCTACAGCATAGTTAAAATACTCAACTAAAATTTGACAGTAAAGGATAGCTAGAACAAATTGCCAATATATAATTTCTTAGAAATACCTTCCTGTGCATATATATACTGTGATATTTATTTTTCTTTTAGTATATCAGCATATTTTACAAACAGAAGGTTATATTGCTACTGTAGTGACCTATAAAATGATTGCATCCAAAAAAGGATAGAAAATTACAATTCAGCAGTTGGACCATCAACAATGCACTGATGCTGCATAACAGATGTTCCGTGAGTATTTTATGTACCACTGTAAATAAAATAGTGAGATAAGTAAGAAGACAGAGATTATTACGGCCTTTTTCACTTCCTAATATTAATTTAGGTCTCATTTTTCACTCGAAAAGGAAACTCGAAAATAAATAAATAAATAAATAAATAGAAGGAAAAACAAACATATCAGGTATATAAATGTACACTTTTTTTTTTATTATTTCTTCTATGTTTGGCCTTTTCTATTTGAACTTCAAAGTGCACTCAGTATGGCAGAAAATCTCTGGTCTCTTTAAACTTTTCTATTTTTTTTCCTTTTCCAGCTACAACACAAATGCAATGCCATTTATTCTGAAGTAAATGTACTGCATTGCAATACTAAGGTACAAACCAGGAAAT
>VXAB01014112.1:23150-44617 GCA_013399175.1 Odontophorus gujanensis | reverse complement strand
CGGGGGTGCAGTGAGGGTCGAGGTCGGGGGGCAGGGAGGAGGGAGGGGTGAGCAGAGCCTCGGGGCCTCACCCGTGCGGGAGGTTACACCGCTCAGAGCACGGCAGCGAGAGCCGGGCCGGAGCTGGGGGAGTATCGCTCCGCGCTGAGTTTTGTCCCGGAGAGCAAATGTTGCCCCTTTGTGTGATATTTCCTCCAGGTCTGGGGGGGTTGTTGACGTTGTTGTTGTTTTCCCCTTCCCTCGTGGGGCCGCGGAGGTGACAGCCCCCCCGGCATCTCCGCGCGGAGCGGTTGGGGGTGGGGGTCGGCTCGCTGGGGAGAAGGGCAGCGCCGGGCTGAGCACCGCGGTCCGTCCGTCCGTCCGTCCGTCCCCACGTCTGTCCCCACTCCGGGCTGTGACCTCAGCGAGGGCATCGCACGTGGGGCTGCGCGCTTCCTGTCCGCAGTGCCGGGACGTGGGGGCGGCGGGGCGGGCTCGAGGGCCGGACCCTGCGGCTGGATGGGAGGCACAAATCGGAGTAAACTCATCTGTTTCGCTCGTCGGGGTCAGGTTGCGAGGAGCGGGGCCAGCTCTGTGCTGACCGTGCAGGGGTGGTGGTGGAGGTCCTGTGTCTGCACGCTTTACACTGCCTGCATGGCTCCGTGCTTGGGATGGGGATCCGGCCCTGTGCTCCTCTCAGAGGATGCTCCGTGCATTTCCTGGAACGGGATCTTCCTAGCACACATTTTCGAGGGATGGACTGCTGGGCCCCATAACCAGGCACGGTCACAGGGCCGAGCCTATTTCTACACTTCCTCTCCTCAAACTGGGCTGTTCCCACTGACTTCCTGACATTCAGAAATTCTCCTCTGGAGAGAAACTGGGAGAAGTTGAGTGATGGGTGAGTCATGGGGGCACTCAGGATGTTTGTCAGAGACCTTTCAGCAAAGGGGATGAGGGTAAAATGAGAAACAGTTGAGGCAAAGGTCTTTTTTATGAGGGAAACCTGCAGGAAGGCTGATTCTTTGCTGCTGTGTGCTCGTTAATAAAGATAAGATTCCCGTGCCATGTCAGAAGGGTTGCTAAATCTACAGCCTAGGTGCTGACTGCATCTTTTAACCCTTTGTGGCCTCCTACAAGAGCAAAAAGCCGAGGTGGAGATGAGTCTTTGAGCAGCTGCTGAGTTACACACTGCTCGTAGTGACCTGCAGCTTGCAGCCCCGCAGAGCCTTCATTTTGGGCAGCCTTGGGTTGTCTTTGAGTATGTGGGTGTTGTATCCTCCCATACACCCCTTCTGGCATGGCATTCCCTTAACAAAAAAGGGAATGGGGCAAACCAAAGGGCTGTTAGGCCGGGATGCGGGAGGGATGAAGGCTGCAGTGCCTTTGGTACTGGAGGGACTGAGCTCTGCCCACAGCAGATGGGCAGTGAGCTGCTGCAGGCATTCGTGTGCTTTGCAGGAGTGGCAGTTCTGGGGATGGGGTGCAGTGTGTGCAGTGCATGGGGACGTAGCCACCCAACCTGGGTTCGTGCAAAAGGGCCACGGTACAAGAGCGGAAAGTGCTGCAAGGACCTATCTTGAGAAGGAAAGCGAAAATGAAAGTTCCCCTTCCGTGGCTGGCCCGGTTGAAGTTTGTCACACTCACTTCCTAAGGGGTTTGGCAGACAGCAAGCACGAGGAATCACATGAGTCAGCTGCTCCCCAGAACTGGATGCCGGTGCTCACCAGACCACCTGCAGATTGAGCCACCCCAGAAATTCCATGCTGGGGAATTCCCCGCATTGATGCTGAGCTCTGGGCTGGGAGCAGTGGACAGAGTTGAAACACAGCTGGCTGCATCAGTAGTCTGGAGGTGTTCTGGAGCAGTTGGTGTCGTTGGCTGGATGTGTGCACAACCAACACTGCATGCAGTGCAGCCCCAGGCTGCAGCAGTGTGAGGCACGGAAGGAATTCGTCCCACTTCGGTTATCCACGAGTGAACAGAGAACTGCTTTTCCTTGGATGGGGATGTTTGAGGTTGGGGAGGAAAAGGGAAATCCTGTCCCTGTAGGCATGTAGGAAAAAACAGCCCCTCCATGTGTGTGTCACCGGGGTCCCTGAGTACAGTGATATGTGAGGGCTTGCTGAGCCAGGCTGAGCTGCTTTGCATTTCCAGGCCCTCTGGTTTATGATCTCAATTTGGTTGGTTTTGTTTCCTTCTGCATAATCTTCAGCAGTAAGCTTGGACTGGGCATTACACCTCCAACCCCAGGAGGTTGCTTTCCTGTAATCGTCACTTTCTTCTTAAGTTAAATTCTGCCAGGGATATGTTTTAAACTGGGTGTCATTGGGTCTTGACGAATTTCAAGCTGGTGCGAAGCAGAAAACCCACCAGCTCAGCCCTGCCTGAGGTCTGGCCTCAGAACATGTACTGGCATGCTGAACAAAAGGCAAGCAGCCGCAGGGATCCAGCCCTGACTTAGGCAGGTGGCCCCACTTCCTTCCCTGCAGAGAGCAGGGCTGACGTCGGAGTGACGAGCAGCAGCAGAGCAACAGATGAGTGCTTTGCAGAGCCCTCAGTGCAGGTATGGATTTGGGATGCCCAGGGGCAGCTGCAGCCGCACACTTGGTTTAATTTTCTCAATCAGAGAGGAGCTTGGAAGACATAATGAAATGGGAAATTACAGCCTCTGGGTGTAGGGAAAGAGAGAATTTGTTTCTTGTAGGAGGAAAACCAGGCAGAGGTGCCTGCAAGGGGTGATAGCTGCGGCTGTGGGTCGATTCTCTGGCAGCTGCTGGGGTGGCTGCAGCAGGGCAGAGCTCCTCGGTTGTGCTCTGGGCGCCCTGCAGAGGTGCTGCCCCACTGCCAGAGCTGTACTGCGGTGTTCTGTGCTGCGCTGTGCCTTCATCCTGGGTCCTGCAGTGCCTGGCTCACATCCTGTCTCTGCCGCCACAGGTCCCGCTGAGTCCCCCAGTGCTTCTGCGATGGAAGGGAATGATGGGGACCCACCCAGGGCCCACGGACGCCGGGGCAGCGATGGGCAGAGGCCATCACAAGAGGTCAATTCAGGTATGAAGGGTGACGTGATACTCAGGGCAGGGAGCACTGTGTACCTCTGGGGCTTTTTGTGGGGCTGGGGGTGATCAATCAGCTTATAAAGCTTTGTGGAATAGAACACTGAGCTCGTGTGCTGGCAGGGGATGCTGGGTGTCGTGGATGAGTGCAGTGGGGAGATCACAGAGCATGGAGCAAACAGCATGGGGAGCCACTGGGAGCTGTGCTGTGCTGGGAGCTTGGTGCAGACACCCAGGGCAGGCACGGGGCCCTGTGCATGGGGCTTGCTGTGCCACAGGTGCCAGCTGTCATTTACTTTCCCTTCTGTGGACACAAGTGAGGGAAAGGTGTCTGAGGGTTAGAACACGCAGAGGATGTGCAGAGCTGAGCAGAGCCTCGAGCTGCTGCTTTCAGTCACGTTGTGTTGGCTGCAGAGTGAAGGTGGTGTGCACTGTGCCGTGAGAAGTGCTGGCAGTGAGCGGTGCGATGCTGCTGCCCGCTAATGGGTGAAACTGGGAGCGGGGCCGAAAGGAACCAGGCACGAACCTCAGCTCCTGTTTTGTCCCCCGGTGATAAAATGCCACTGCACAGAGCGCCTTTAGACATGGGTGACTTCTTAACCTGTTCTGCAGGTGGACCTGTAAATAAGTGTGAGTCACCGTGGCTCTGTCAATACCAGAGATTAGAAGCCCTCCCTGTCTGTTTATGTACCCGAGCTCAGACCCGGCTCAGGGCTGCTTTATTACCTGATGGGGCTGTTTGTACCCTGGCATGGCCCTCTCCATCCTTGGTTCTGGATGCCACATGAGCACAGTGTAGGAGAGAAAGCCATCCTCCCCTTACCAAAGTCTACGAGGCATAAAAACAAATAAATGAGCGGGGCTGTTTACATATGCTCATTTCCTGTTTGAGGCCAATGAGATGCTGTTGTGAAAACCGGTGCGAGGATGGGGCCCTGAACTCTAACCACACTGCTCCGAGCTGTGCTTCCTGTACACAGCCCACTGCCCAAAATGGGGCTGCCAGGACCTGCAGCAGGATCCTGCGCTCAGGCAGGAGCCACGTGGGCTGACGTGCAGTGGAAATGTGCAGCTCCCACCAGCGCTGTGGATTTGGGGGTTCCTGGGTGCAAGAAGGCTTTTGTCATCTGGGTGATGCCTTAGGGCTTGCTCGCTTGCTTTGTTTTGTTTGCTTGTGGATGCACAGGGGGTTTGTCTGCTGCTCAAGGTGTGTGAGCATCGTCCTGAGCCCTTGCAGTGAGGGGTTTTGCTGGCAGCAGGACGAGGTGCTGCTGTTTCCAGGCTGGGTGGCAATCCACACTTCTTGGGGCTGTGGGTTAAGGAAGGCATTGCCATGTCTGCTTTTAGTGCTGGGGAATGGAGAAAAATGTGGTGCATGCCTCTGCGGGGCTGGCAGAGCTGTGCTTGGAAAGCCCATCCATCTGACACAGCCTGCAGTGCTCAGCTGGAGGCCCTTCTCTTCCTGGCGTTAACCTGTGCTCTCTCATTTCCCCGTGTCTGATGCTCACGTACATAGCTGGAGACCTGCAAGGCTTGGTCCTTCGCTGTTTATCTCCACTGTGGACTTAGCACTGCATGTGAAGTCAGGCAGTGGTTGATAAATGGTTGCTCAGGGGGTGTTAGTCACGCGTCTGTGAGTAATCCGTGTCTTTGTCTCCAAAACCACCTGCAAACGGAGTGGGGAAAAGAGGGACCTGGCTGCTTCGGTCGGGGCTCTCAGATTGCATAGTGCAGCTGAAGCCATCCGAGCGTGCCTGCCTGCAGTGCCTGTCTCCAGCACAAACAGATGAGGATCTGCCCTCGGGGGCAGCCCATGTTTCCAGGTTGGGGTACCAATCACTGTGCAAACAGCCGCACCTCTCGCTGCAGTCATTGCGTGTATGCCGTGCCAGGTGTCCTTGCACCACTAAAAACAGCGCCCGGGGTAGTTAGAGCAGGGATTTTTGGGTATGCTTACTTCCTCTTTAGCTCCTGCAGGCTGTTTGCTCTGCCTCTCATGAAACTGTGACTCAGTTGGTTTCATTTTCTGCTCACCGCTCTGTGCTGCGCTCCTCCGCGAGGTGGGATTCGTTTATCACCAAACAAATGCACTCTGAAAACAGCCACCAGTGCTCGTCATTTCCCTTCACCTTTATTTACACAGCATGAACCTGAGCAACCCAAAGCTCTGCACAGCAGTCCTCTCCTGTCCCTGCACCCGTCCGGGCTGGGTCCATCCCCACAGAGCTGTGCATGGGGCAGGGCGATGTCGCTCTGCAGTGACGTAGATGCAGGGTTTGATGGAGCACTGCTGCCAGGACACTGCGTCCTGGTGCTGGAACGTGCCTCAGTGAGGAGCATCACTGCACTGGAAGTGCACTCAGACAGAGAATTGTGTGTGCAGGGTGGCTGTACCGGGGTGCTGGGGCAGAGTTCCTGCTGGGTTTGCTGCTGGGTGGTGGTGCTGATGCTGATCTGCTGCGTGCTCCCGGAGAAAGAAACTGGGAGAAGCACGTTCATGCGACCTGAGAGCTGATTCCCCCAAACTTTGGGCTCTGGCTGCTGAGGGTACGGTGCTGTGAGCTGCATTGTTTCTCAATCCAGAACGCATCCCCTGGGCCAACCAAACCCAAGCTCCTATCAGAGCTGTGCTGTGACACCGGTATTTGCCCCAGGAGCTCTCTGTGCGCTGTGTGAGCATCACATCTCTTTGGACTCAGACACCCCCTGGGCTCCCAGCTCCTTCCCACCCCCATGGGGAGGGGGGGGCTGCCCATAGGATGTGCCCTGCAGTGTACTGGCATCACCAGCTTAATTTTTGGTCACCGTGTCATTGCTGATGCCATGCAGGGGTGCAATGGTTGGTGGCACTGAAAAAGCAGCAGTCCTGTGCTGTTTGCTGAGGGATGCTGCACGGCTCCTGGTTGGGGTTGGGTCTGGGATTCCTGCACTGTGCTGAGTGGTACTGCACCACGAGGTGCTGGCACGTGGACAGAGCTCCAAGTGCAGCACTGAATGTCAGCTCTCTGTGATACCAGTCCTGATGTCTTGCCAAAAAAAAGCATTCAGAATATGGGTACGTGCCCTCAAGAGTGGCTTCAAAATCCACTTTTTGAGACTGCATATATGTTGGATTGTTTTTGTTATACGTTCTGCTGTCCAAACATTTACAGCCATGGACCCAAACCATTCCCTGCAACTGCCAGGGGTAGAAGCAGGATTGAATCATGGAGTGGTTGGAGTTGGAAGGGGCCATTAAAGCCCATCCAGTCCCACTCCCTGCAACAAACAGGAACACCCACAGCCTGATCGGGTGCTCAGAGCCCCATCCAGCCCTGACCTTGGGTGTCTCTGAGGGTGGGACACAACCACATCTTACAATCATAGGATTGTAAAACAGAATTGTTTGAGTTGGAAGGATGGATGCACGTGACTGCTCTCGTCACCTGTCCTGGGGCTTCTCAAGTGCCACTGGCACAGGTTGAATGGGAGGGGCCACCAAGAGTATGCACAAAGAGAGAGATTTAGGCACACCAGATTTAAGATGGAAAAGCTCATGTGGTCTCTTTCCAACCTGGGAAAGGCAGCAGCTGAGCTGCCTCTCAACTTCTCTTCCCCTTTCCTCTCGCAGAGGAACAGGTGGCCCAGGAGACCGAGGAGGTGTTCCGGAGCTACACCTTCTACCGCTACCAACAGGAGAGAGAGGAGGGAGGGGAAGAGGTGCCCATGGACCCGGAGATCGTGGAGATCCAGCAGGAGCTGGGCAGGTAAAAGCTGGCATCCCCAGCCCCAACCCAAGCCCGGCTGCTCAGCAGTCCATGCCCGTGACACCCCATGTTCCCTCTGGGCAGCACCGTGAGCCTGGTGGGCAGGCGCCTGGCCATCATCGGGGACGACATCAACAAGCGGTACGACGCGGAGTTCCGCCATATGCTGAAGTCCTTGCAGCCCACCAAGGAGAACGCCTACGAGTACTTCACCACCATAGCCTCCAGGTAAGGCAGCGTGCAGCACGCCTTGAGGGAAGGTCACACTGATGCTCATTAAGACCTTAGACCCAGCCCAGAGCAGCTGTCCCCCTACACACAGGCTCCATCCATTCCAACTTCGTCCACGTCCCTGCCCTGAGCTGTGACTGAGCTCAGCGTTATGGTTCCTGTGTTCTCTGCCTGTCTGCTCTTGTTCCTGTGCACTTGCTTCTCACACCGTCCCCTTGGCAGTCCTTGTGTCTGGGGGCAGAAACTTTGGGCTGGGAAACGTGGCCAAGTGGATGTCCCAGCAACAGCATGAAGACTGCAGGCAAACACCTGGACAACGCCTTGTCCTGACTGCATGAGGCACTGCCTCGCTCTGTGTCCAGGGCTGCTTTGCTCTGCAGCCCTGACAGCGTCATGCTGGCTCCATGTTGATGCCCATGGAAGCTCCAGTTGTGCTTTGAGGGGCTCAGCCCTTGCCCCTCTCCCTGCATTTTGCCCATAGGACCACCTGGCTCGCCCAGGGTCCTGCAGAAGACCCCTGGATGGGTCCCTGGGTCTGGCACAGCCTCGTCCCCGCGCCCCTCCACTCAGTGTGTGTTGTCTAACTGCCTCTCTTCTGTCCTTTTCCTGCTCCCCTCTCCCTGGGAAGCCATGCCACGCTGTTTTCACCGCTTTGCCACCCTGAGGCGGTTAAGGCACCGCAAACAGGTAAATTAACCTCTGTCCCCTGGTGCTCCCTGTGTCCTCGTGCTCCGTCCCACACTTCGATCTCCCTTTCCCTCTGCAACCAACGCAGCAGTGCAGAGACAGCCATAATGGCACCAGGTTACAACACAGGGCCGGAGTCTCCTATTACTGTTCTTTTTTTCCCTTTTATTTTTCCTCTCTTTTCCTTCTTGCTGACCTTGCTGGAAACCAGGAACTAAGCCTCCCAAAGCAGACTAGCAGCATCAGTACCAAACCTGCACACAGCAATGCTGGCACTGGGAGTGGGAGCAATAGGCACCGAGTGTATTTTGAACCCTCCCAGCCCTTGGGGGCATCACTGAAGGCGAGATCAGTTGGTCTTGGAGGGATTTGTCTATGCAGGAAAAGGGAAAGTCCTGCTCTAACACACCTCTGCCCTGGGTATATTTAGGCATTCTTGCCTCTGGGTATGGCTGCATGAGCAAGAGATGCTGTGAGCATGTGGGTTGCAATCCTGATCCCAGTGTTGTTGCACACTGCAGCCTACAGCCTGCTGGCTTAAACTGGCAGCTCACCGTGTGCAGTGCTCTGGCTCGTGCAATCCCAGGCAGCTCCACAGCTCAGCTCTGTGCTGGGATGCAGCTCTGGTGGAAAGGCAAGACAGGCATGCAGGGGGCAGGACCCCCCACATCCATCCCCAGGTTTCCACTCGAGTGATTCAGAGACCTGGCCAAGCCAAGCAATGCTGACCCAGACCGTGGTGGCTGTGCCCCTGCAGCACGTGGGGTGATCAGTGGCCGTGCATTCTGTGGTCATAAAACCACTGCTTTCCCTGCGCTGTTGGGATGCTCCTCGAGCAGCGCAGCACCCCCAGCTCTGCCCTGCAGCCCACGCTGCTTGGGAGCCCTGGGCAGCGATGAGGAGGCGGCCAACCAAGCAGGGTGTCCTCTCCCGAGGAGCGATTGTAACCCAACCATTGCTTCGTTACAGCTTGTTCAATAGTGAAATTAACTGGGGCCGGGTGATCGCGCTGCTGGGCTTCGGTTACTGCATGGCCATCCACGTCTACCAGCACGGCATCACGGGCTTCCTGCGCCGCATCGCCCGCTACGTCACCGACTTCATGCTGCGCAACCGCATCGCGCGGTGGATCGCCCAGCAGGGAGGATGGGTGAGCTGGGGGCATGGCGAGGGGAACTGGGGGCACGGGGAGGTCGGTGGGAGCCGGCAGGAGATGGGAGCAGAGCAGCAGCGTGGTCCTGGCAGGGCGCAGGCACTTCTAACGCGCTCTGCTCCCTCTGTTTCCCGTCAGGTGGCTGCACTCGATCTGGACAATGTTTACATGAAGTACATGCTGGCGGTGCTGGCCCTGGTGATGGTGGGGCATTTAGTGGTACGACGCTTCTTCAGTCCCTGACTGCCGTGGGGTGGAGGCGGGGGTCCCGCCAAGCTCTCTCTCAAACCTCTGCTCCGTGGTGACATCTCCCAGAGGAGGGGCATTCAAGGGACCTCAGAGAGAGAGAGAGCAGCGTGGACCCGTGAGCCTCCCACTGCAGGACACGGGGCCTGTGCCACCCAGGAGGTGCCACCAGGAGCTACAGAGAGAGGCAGCGGGGAGGGAGGGGTTGGCTCTGCTGTCTGCATTGTGCCTGGCTCTGCTGCTGAGGACAGAGCAGTGCTGTGAGCTCGTGGCAGTGGGGCAGGAGAACAGGCTGCTCTGGAGGAACCAACACATTGCTGTGAGAGTGCACGTGTCATGTCCGCTCTGTGCTGTTCTTAAGACGCTCCTGGGGTGGGTGCAGAGCTTCCCATGGCTGATGGCTCCAGCCCACACTGTGCCTGCATTTGAAGAGGGATTCCAGCCTCAGTTGTGTTGTCTGTAAGTCACTGGAGGGACGAGCCAGCATTAGAAAGTGTGGGGTTTGCTTTCGTCTTCCCCATGTTCCTGAGCCCGAACACTTGAGCCTTCTCTTTCTTTATAACAAGCATCCCTTACCTTTTTTAAGAGCCATGCTGACTACCTGGCAGTCAGTGGGACCACACCTGGTGCCAGCAGGCTGCCTGGGCCCAGCCCGCCCTGCAGCTCCCTGGTGCTGGTGCAGGTCCTGGGGTGCAGCTGTGCCTTATTGCCCACTCCCCAGCCCCACTGCAAGCCCCAAAAGCTGTGTGCCAGCAGGCCTGGGGAGCACCAGTGCGTTTCCAGACACTAAAAAGTTGTGGGGTACTCGCAGTGGGTGCAGGCAGCACACCCTCCAGTTCTGCTGGCTGCTCCCATCTAGCACACTTGCTGCCCCTATGGGACCAGTGGGTCTCCCTCACTGCCAGTAGGAGGCACTGGGGTTGCACCACTGCATCCCTGCTCCCGTTCCAGGAGCTGTGCTGGATGTGCAGAGAGCCCAAGGCACGTCAGCTGGGCATGGCACGCAGCCCTGTCTGCTCATGGCTTCTTTGGTGAGTGACCCAACCTCGTTCCGTTCGTGGCTGATGCTTGAAGATGAGCTTTAGGGAGGGGGGGGCAGCGGCACCGTTTGCCCATCTCAGATCTTTCAGACTTCTGCAAAACAGGGGCAGCATCCCAGCGCAGACTACCTGGCTTAACTCTTCCTTTTACGCCATGCAACTGTGTAAGGTTTGAAACTGTGATGGCCTTCTCTGAGCCAAACCCACCCTGTCCCACTGTCACACACAGGGCAGCTCAGCTGTGTGGGGCAGCTGGGGCCCTTGTAGTAGGGAATGAGCAGTGGGGCTGTGCCAGGGCTCCTCCTGCTGCAGGGGGATCCCTGCAGGGCTGCACCCGTGCAGGCAGCAGGAACACAGCCCTGAGAAGCCTTCATGGGAGCCAAGGGGTGAAGGGTGGGCCCAGGGCAGCCCTCTTGTCCCCCCTGACAGAGGTGTTTCCTAATGGACGCCTGCCTGTCCCATTTGTAAAACCTTCCAGTATCACCTTCCTGCATCGATTCCTACCCTTGTCTTCACGTTTGTCCTCAGTGTCTTGGGATTGCTCTGCCCCAGCACAGAGGACACCTGGCAGCCTTTCTCCTTGCAGGACCAGCCATAATTTTATACCACTGGTGTTCCTCAGGTTCCTGAGTTTTAATGAAACTTTTTGGCCTCTTTCTGTATCAGGGTCTTCCTGTGCTCATCACTCCGGCCCTGTGTCCGCAGTGTCCCTGCCCCTGGCAGAGTGCCCTGAACTGCACTCACTGAAAGGACATTAAAATATTTGTTATCATATTCCTCTTTATCTATCTGTCTTGGTTGCTTTCCTTGTAATCCTGAAGTGCTGAGTGTCCGCAGTGGTTGTGCCCAGGCTTTGCAGCCACGCTGATGCTCTGTAGTCCATTTGTCCCCTTGCAATTGCACTTCTTTGCATTTAACCACACAGCTTCATCTGCCATCGTGCCACTGCTCCACTGCCTCGAGCAGAGCTTGGGATTCCCTGACTCGGGGGAGCCCAGGCAGCCCACGGGTCCCCATCCCCACCTTCTTTTCTGGGTGAGACCACCACCAGATGGAGCTTCTCTGCCATGGTGAGCTACTAATTGCTATTTTCCTTTTGTCTTAATCAACCCTGTTATGGACGTGCCCCAGTGCTCTTGGCTGGCTGCTTTGCTTTGGCTCCAGCAGGACTTTGTGCAGAGGATGTTGGGAAGAAAACAGTGCATCCTCTGCTCGCTGTGTTGTTCACTACTTTACCAACACACTCTGGGAACTCTAAGGGAGTACTGTGCTCGTGCAAACAGCCCTAAGTTATTCTCATCCTCCTCAGGTGCTTCATGTTATGAACCAAATTCAGATGTAAGGCCAGGGGACGTTAAATAAAGGAGACTTTTCAGCTTTGTGGTAGATGATCGAGCCTTGATGCTTCCAGAACTGAGAAGGGCATTTTTAACCTCACTGCTGAACAAAGGGAAGTTTCCATTTGTAGCCATTATTTTTTTTTCTCAGGGGATTTCAAGGGAGGACTCCGTCAGGATGTCAGCACTGTGCCTCCCTTTGCTCTCACCTCTCCTCACCTTCATCCCCCCCGGCACCCAGCACAGAAGGGCTCTGAGTGGGAGCTCTGCTGGGTGCTGCTCTGTAGTACTGTGTCCTATTGCTGGATGGCAACAGCAGGGCAGCAGTGCTGGGTGCTGAGCTGGGAGCACTGCTTCCTGCACCCAGCAGCTCTCACACACAGTGCTGGGCTCCCGCAGGACTGCTCAGAGTGTTTAGTCTGAGGAATTGGGTTTTTTTTTAAGCAGTGTAAGCTTTGTTCAAGCAGCAAGCAGGCCACAGGTGCTCCTCTTGTCACCTTCCCAGCTGCTGGGTATGGCTGCTCTGCTTTGCCTTCCTCCCCACGGGGAAACCCTGTGCTGGGAAATGAAAGCAGAAGGTGAGAGGGCTCTGCTGTGGCCATTCACAAGGAGAGGGTTGTTCATGCAGGCACTGCGGTTGGAAGGGAAGTCTTGAAGCAAAGGTGACTGAATCACTTTGGGGTTTGGTGGGCAGAGATGCCACCTGTCAGCAGCCCAGGCTGGGCCTGCGTTTCAGGGAGGAGCAGCTCTGATGCCCAGCACTCAGCAGTGCTGGTGCCTGGTTACTTGCCTGGTGGGGGGGAACCCAAGGGCTGCATCCCCTCTGCAGCCAGCCCCCAATCTGCGGGGTGGGACGGCCGCAGTCATTGCAGGAGGAGCTGCACCCCAGGGCTTGCAGAGAGGGGTGCTGGGTCCCTGCACGGGGAGGATTTCAGGAAGAAAATGAGGTTCTTCTGGTGAGGGGCTGTTTGTGCCTAGAAGAGGTACCAAGGGAGCACAGCCCAGACAGAAAACTCTCGGTTCAAGCAGAAGCGTGTGTTTGGGGGTGGGATTTCATTCAGGTTATGATGGGTCTATCACAGTGGGGTGACAGGCTGGAGGAAGAGCGTCACGCTGACGTGTACTTGAAGGCATGGCAGGCTGCCCACTGCCCTGGCTCTTCCCTGCTGGATGGAAGAGGCTGCTTTCAGCTTTGCAGGTCAGCATCCCCTGCCCTGCAGCCACCCTCGCACTGAGCCACCACCTCACCCAGCCCTCCCAGTGTGGGGTGCAGCACTGCCCAGAGAGCAGTGCTTGGTGCTCGGGGCCGGTTCAGTGCCCTGCAGAGCATGCCAGATACTCGAAGTGCACAGTGCTCCCCGCTGCTCGCTCCCCAGCTCCTTTCCCCACCCCTGCAGGAAGTCCTGCTCTCTCCCAGCACAGCAGGGCACACGATGGAGCAACAAAGCATGCCTTGCACTGAAGGCATCCCCCCTGGCAGCAGGAGGGGAGGAAGGAGCAGGCTGGGTCTGTGGGGAGGTGGGGAAGGGACTGCCTGCAGACACAGGGGCTGCGTGGGACATGGCAGGTTGCTTTTACCACAAAATCCTTTCCTTCACAAATATTCTGTTTTAAAGTGATGTAATATATATATATATATATTTGAAAATAAAATGGTACATGCAGTGCGAAATTGTTCAGGCTGTGTTGGGGGTTTTCTTCTGGGAGGTGCCCTCCTTTGCAGGGTGCTCGAGGTAGTGGTGGGTGCATGGCAGGTTCCCTTGCACAGATCTGTGTGAGCTGCTCAGCCTCAGGCTCAGCTTCCCCACTGGTTTAGGGAGAGCAGAGCTGCCTCCCCACAGCTTTTCCAGCATGAGGGAACAGGAATCCGCTTGCTGAACCCTGCTTTGCTGTCCCTGAGAGCTGGTGCTTCAGGGATGCAGGGTGCAGCAAGCTGTTGTCTGATCAGCAGCACTTGTCCTGTGATGAAATTCAGGACCTTATCTCTGATGTGGGCACACCTCAGGAAACAAGGAGGGCTGGAAATCACAAAAGATCTGTTACAGAGGAGGATTCCCAGCTGCCAGTTATAAAGGGTCTATAATGCACTCGAGCAAAGCAGAGAGATGTGTGTTCTTACCAGAATCATCCAACAAGGCTTGGTTGGGAGGTGCTACCCCTGCCCTGCTCTGGGAGCACTGGCAGACAGCAGTGCCTGCTGCTGGTGCATGGAGAAACCACACTGCTCCATGGGGTGTATGGCTGCTGCACGACTGCTTGGGGATGGCTCTGCACGGCTGTTGTCTTCCAGCCAGCTTAGCAACAAATCCAAGTGGCTCAGCAGCTCTCCCATCCACTGCTCTGCCCCGTCCCACATCGCTGCAAATGAGTGTGTCCATCAGGCAGAGCAGTGACAGTTCCATGCCGTTCCCCTTGGCACGCCTAGCTTTGCAATCTGTGCCTCTGACCAGTGGTCAATTACACTGAGGGATGGGGACAGGGTCAGGACACCTGCCAAGAGGACGTGGGACCAGAAGGGGCTGCAGGGCCTGAGCCCCAGCCGTGCTCATTTCTGCAGAATTAACCCTGGGGAATGTGTATGTGAGCACAGGGAGGAGATAAGGGCTCAGGTTATATATTGCTGCAGAAAGAGTGGGGGCTCAGGCTTGCCACACAGCCAGCCAGCAGCAGGTGAAGCATCGTGGTGTAAACAAAGATGTGCCCTCTGGTTCCTGCTCTCTGTATATAGCTGCATCACACAGTTGCTGGTTGTGCTTTGCAGTGGGTTACAAGCCGGGCTGGGGCATCCCTGGCCACTGCAGCGGGACCTGGCTGCCCTGCAGGCAAAGGTTAAACTTTAACAAAGGATAAATGACTCCAATTAAAGAGCAAACTGCTCCTGTAATCCACTTTGTGCCCTGTCCCAAAACCAGATTAAGCTCCTAATTAAATTACCGGAAAAAATATCAAGGCCACAATATTACTGAGGTATTTGCCTTTGGCCATTCAAACAGAATTGGCCCTGAACCAGAATCCAACCACGGTTGGCAATCTAAACCCAGATCTGGTATTTGAGGCAGCCCTTAGCTCTGCAATCAGGTCAGGCTCCAGGGGGCCCTGAGCTTGTCCGCATCCATTCACCTCCTGCGTGGGTTCATCACCCATCTCTGGCACTGCACGTGGAAGGAAGGAAGCAGACTTGGAGCTCCCAGCTGGAACGAGAACATGCAGTGCACTGAAACTGACTGATGAGAACTGGCACCAGCACCTCTGGCAGCAGCAGTGCCACTGTGACAGCGCAGCGGGCAGAGCTCACTGCAAACTGCTAAGCCAGAGAGCTGGGTTCTTCTCCAGCTCACTCCTTGTTCCCAGATCCTCCCGACTTTCCCTGTGTGCTTCCCGAAGTGAGGACGGCCCTAGAGCATGGTGCTGGTGATGGCTGGGTGGAGGTGGGACTGCTCCAGCAGGTGAGATGGTTCTGACGTGTATGTGCTCTGCTCTGCTGGCACTCACACAGGCTCAGAGCTGGAGTTCTGGCACAGTGACTTCACATCTGCACACAGTATAGCACTGAGATGTACCCTTACCACCGCGGGGATTCTGCAGTAACTCAGCACTCTGGGACAGATATCTGCAGCAAAAGGAGAAACCTCTTCTGTTAAAGTCAGAAGAACTATTTCGGCACAAAGCGAGCAGCAGTATCAGGTTTTCACCTATTCCAGTCACTGAAGGAGAGCAAAGCACATCGCTGTGTTCATACAGGTCACTTTCCTAATTCAGAGCTCCTTCTACCCTAAAACAGCCTTACGTTTCTCAAACCATGCCTCTGCATCCTCTTAGCTGCTCAGGTTGTCAGGGGAAGGACCCTGGCACTGCGTGCTGTCTGAGCTCGGTGGGGGGATTTACACCTGCGGCATTGGTGGGTTTGCTTACTGCCAAAGGGGGAACCGAAGTCACAAAGCTGAGAGCAGACAGAGCCTGCTGGCTCAGATAACACCGCCTTCGAGCAGTGCAGCAGCACACAGGTAGCACAGGTCACTGCCAAACCCCTCTTCCTTGCAAGAATTATGCATGTGGGGAGAAACAGCCTCACGAATCAGTGCAGGTACAGGGCTGAGCTGCTGGAAAAGAGCTCTGCAGAGAAGGACCTGATGGCCAATGGGATGACCATGAGCCCACAGTGAGCCCTGGTGGCTGAGAAGGACACTGGTGCCCTGGAGGACCAAGGGTTGAGCAGCGCTCGACCATGAGTTGTCAGTGTACCCTGGTGGTACACTGGGGTTTGTGGCACAGAGCGTGGCCAGTGGGGTCAGGGGGTGCTCGTCCCCTCTGCTCTGCCCTGGGGAGGGCACAGCTGGAGCACTGCGCCCAGTGCTGGGCTCCCCAGTAACAGGGGGACGTGGAACTGCTGGAGAGAGCCCCCAGAGTGTGTGGAGATGACTGGGTCCTGGTGGTCTCCAGAGGTCCCTTTCTGCTCTGACAGTTCTGTGGCTATGTGGGAGCTTTGCCCCCCAGCCAGAGCACTGTGCTCCATCCCATCCCCAGCTGTCACCATCGCTGCTGGCTGGGATAACCATGGCTGACTCTGTAGGGGCCATCATGGTAAGGGGAACCCCAGGAAGAAACACCCCCAGTGGATCAGAAAGCCACTGAAATGCCTCCAGAGAAGGGAACTTGGGGAGTTCTGCCTTTCTCCCACTCTCCAGCTGCCATCCCTCCCATCTTCCAAATGTTTTGATTCCTCTTTCTCTACCAAGCCTTCTTTCTTTGCCTGCTGCAGAATCTGATCTTTCTTTTCCCTTTGCTGAGAGCTCCCTTGGGCCTCTGTGTTCTTTCACCTTTTCACTTTCTATTTCCACGAAGGACTGAAGAAATTTAGAGGATAAAGCAGTTGTTCCCCCAACAAAAGTCTTCTCAAAGAATTGCTTGGATGCATTTTGACAGGTTCACAATTCTCAGCCAAACTGTTTTGAACAAGAAGAAGCAGTTGCTGAAGTTTTCTGGCTGGAAATAGCACTTATGTTGAAACAAGAAATACTTGGATGCAAACGGGTCGGCCAATTGGACCTCAGCTTTAAGTGGGGAAAAAAAAAATAAAGCCAATAAATGCAGATTTAGAGGCAGTGCTTCTTCCCAGGGCATGTGGAAGCCTCAAGTTAATAAATCAGGATGGAAAATGGCTTCAACTGAAAATTCGAGGCAGCTGTTGCCCTTCCTCTCCGTGCATAATCCCCAGCAATAAAAACTCTGCGGGCTGATGGATGCCCCAGCAGTCCCTGCCCCTGCGTTGGTGTTTCTGGGCTGTGGGTGAGCTGGGCTGGCATTGCTCTCAGAGGGCACTGCCCTTCCCTGGCAGGAGCTCACTGCTGCTGTTCCCAGCCCTTGGGAAGGTGAGTGCTGCTTTCTTCTGAAGGTCCCACGAGGAAACCTCCTCGGTGCTCTTCTCAGGGCTGGGCAGCAATGTGGGGCACGGCAGCGCATGGAAGCGAACTCGATTTAAGTGAGAGCTTTGCTCTGAACTGCAATAAGTTTTCTCAATTAACTCTGCGTGCAGGAAAGACCTTGAGGCGCTGTCAAAGCACAGCCCTGGGGCATCACAAAACCCTCTGGACTTCAAACCCGACATCCCCGACCCAATGCTAATCCGAGGGCTGAGATCGTGACTCCGTGAGACAGAAGAAAGCAGCTGAGTTGTGGGAACTGCTAACCCAGTGCCACACAACAGCTCGCAGTGACTCTGTGCCATTTCTGCAGCCTTTTTCTTGAGGCTGAGCCCCAGAGGACCGCACCCCACCACCCCCAGGCACTGCGGTAACACTACGGGTCGGGGCAGAGCTGTGCAGGTCCCAGCGCTCCGCTGAATGGGAACAGCAGCTCATGGGACGCGAGGGCAAAACGCCGTACGTCGCATCGCTGCTGGGCTTGATGTGTGCCACGTGGTTAATTAAAAAGGATCAGCGGGAGAGCGATAATTTGTAAAGCCGCTCAGCTTAATTGCTTGCAGTCCTCAGCCTATCCCCGCGTTAAGCTCCTCATAAAACGGACGGGGGCTGAGCTGCGTTTGCTCTTTTGTCTGCCAGGTGCATGCAGATAATGCAGAGCCGCTCCCCAAGGGTTATCACCCCAGTGCAGCCCCTTCCACCAGCTCACCGCTGCCGTTGGTGACAGGCAAGCAGAGCTGAACTTACCCTGAAACTTGCTCTGTCCTTCTGGCCCACAAGCAGAGAGCCCTCGGCACTGCAGCTCGCAGGAGGAGCCACGGGCAGGCACGAGGAATGGTCAGTGCCCGTGGGCACGCAGTGTCTCACGGCACACGGTAAAACGTGCTTTGATCCTACAACAGATCAGCTTTAACGCTCCCTTTAGTGGGGGGCGAGGGGAAATTCCCACTGCCAAGCTCTGCTGGGAGTGACCCATGCCCGGCATCAGACAGCTGCAGGGGCTGTGCTGGCGGCTGAGGAAAGCTCTTAAATCAGCTCCTGTCACCTCGGGCTGCTATTGTAACAGAACAGAACTGAAAAGCTTCTCTTTTTTTTCTTTTTTCTTTTTTTCCATTAGACAGAAAACTGGCAGACTACCATTATTGTCACTGCTGTTTTTACCAAGATATCACTGCAATGTACAAATGGACACAGAATCATACAACGGTTTGGGTTGGAAGGGACCTCAAGGATCATCCCAAGCCCCATGCATACTCTGCAGTGTCAAAGCCAGCAGGTCTGAGCTACTCAGAGCATGGCAGTTATCACAGGCGTCCCTACCCAGCCACACTCCTTCCCAGCAGCAGCGCTCGGTCTGAGCACAGCAGATGCAGCAGCCCAGCTTTATTGCTGGTGTAAATCAGAGGAGCTGTGCCGACTTGGTGGAGCGTTGCAGATTTATGCCAGGAGCTGACCTGGCATCTCTATTTTCAAAACTAGGGCGGATTGAAATATGCTGCTCTTCGATAATATATTCGGGTTAACGGGGCTTTTATATTTGGGCAATTAATCTTGCACAGAATGGAAACCTTTTGGGACAACGTGTGAAGGTTGCTAAGAAGAGGAAAACAAACGTGGTTGTGTAACTCAGCTCTCCTATGTCTCTTCTCTCATGAAAACATATTGCAGCGATACAACAGTGATCTAAAATCCAATAATAATATTACTTTATATTAAAGAAGCACAGCGAGATGTTCTTAGTAAAATCATCACTAGGCTTCTTTATATTAAGAAGCATAGTGATGATTTTACTAAGAAGTAATTTTACACTGATATAGGATGAGGTAACGTGACTCAAAGCAGAAATATTGGAACATAAATCCGTGTAACAAAGGAGAAACACTTCCGTACCAAAGGAAGTCTGCCCTGTTCACAGCCAGGCTTGTCTCTCCTGCAGCACTGCACACTCATGCTGGGGTCTGTGTGTGCCCAGGCTGCATCTGAAACCATCAACTTCACCATTAGCTGATTCACACTGCAGCACGTGCTGTTTAGAAGCCCAAAGCAGTGTGGGACCCCCACCCTGTGCTCAGGCTGTGACACCTCTGCCATGAGCCAATCTGCTGTGATCTTCTGTGGCAAAGTTGTTTGCTATTATCCCACACTTCCATTACCCTCTTCTTTGCTCAAAAGCTCAGGTAAGACTGATACATCACCCATAGGCTATTTTTTCCCTCTTTGCATTTGCTCTTCCACTGCCACAATCAGCCCCAACTTCACAGAATTACCAAGACCTTTGCAATCTGACACCTAGCTTTTAATTAATGATTTCAGTCTATTGAACTCCAAAACAGCCAGGGGATTCCACTGACATGTGCCAAGCAGACAGGCAACACTTCTGTGCTCCAGCCCAGGGGAGGAGATGCTCCCAGCTACCAACTGCTGCAGTGTTCGCTGTGACCATGCTGCCACAGCTCCACGCTGGCACTGGGAGCACTGGGAGCACTGGAGCAGCTCGGTGCTGTGCTGTGCTGCAGTGTTCCTGCCTTGCAGCGTGGCACAAGCTCTCACGTGCAAGTAGCAACAGCCTGGAAGGATGTGCAGTGGACTGCTGCTTGATGAACGCGTGTTGCATCCGTTATTCCAAAGCAGTAATTACGCTGTACAAACACGCTGCCTCGATAGCACCGTGTTGATGCATGCTGGCTGAAAGTCTGTCCCCTTACCATGTGGGTTGTTGGGTTTTCTTTTTCATTTCTCCTCCCCTCCCCCTGAAAAATTTTCTTCGGAGCCCAATAAAACAGAAGCTCTCACTGGCTCTGTTACAGCAGTAATGCTGCATTCTGCCAGGAACCAGCAATCCTGCCCCTGGCCATGGAATTCAGGTAATGACCCATAACTGAAGTAAATTAGTGTTTAATTCCCCATCCCTCGCAGACAGCTTACTAATGGAAATTGATTTCTAGCTTTTTTCTTTTTCATTTAACATGCTCGTCTCATGTCTTCATTTCAGATCCAAGTGCTTCCTGGTGACTTTCAGCCCAAGAGTGAGCAGTGAGCTGCTCAGTAGCATCCAGCAATGGTAAGGGCAGAGGTTCCCTGCAGGCACAGCAGCTCCTTCTGCCCGAGCCCACCCGCGCTTTGAGGCAGAGCCCCAGCTGGAATACATCGGTGTAACTCATCCCTGCAACACCCCCAAACTTCATGCTCCCGCGGACCTGATCCTCACCCATATCTCTCACACAGCTCATTTGCACAGCATGCTTTATACATGGGCAGCATGCTCCAGTGCTGAAGGCTGCTGTGTCCCACACGAGCATCGCTGAGTGCCAGCTGCAGAGCCAGGCCATGCACACAGGCCGTAATCTGACCCAGCCAGCGGTGCACACACCCCTTTTCTCAGCTATTTGGGCAAAACTCAACAGACGTTTCCCTCTCTGTACAGAGCACCCGCACTACAGGCAGAAGCTGGCCTCGGATGTCTGACCTTTTTCCTTTGCACGGCAGAGACAGACAGAGAGAGACGGTAAGGTTTTATGGCTCAAATCCTATTGAAGTGAGATATCCTAACAAAGCTGTGCTGCCCTCAACCCTTCTGCAGTGCATCGGAGCAGCCTGGCGGCTGCAGGGGAGGTGGGAAGTGGTACCAACACGCTTTTCCCAGCATACTTTCTATGGAGGAAGTGGAGCTCAGCCGGTGCTGGTTTATACTTTAAGAGCAGGAGTAACAGCTTGCTTCTGCCTGGTCGACTCTCGTTCCAGGGACACTTTAATGGTGCTATAAATTATCTGGTGAAGGAGTTGTTAGTGAGAGATGGCGTCGGGGGCATTTGTTCCTTATTGATGTAGAAACTGGCTGTTGTGTGCTTCTGAAGAGGGACACTCTGTGGTGTGATGATGATAATAATAACAATTAGCATAGGCAATAGCAAAGCGTTAATTGTGAATTAGAATGGCGCACAGATGAGTGTGCAGATCCGTCCTTCCCTTGTGCTCCCTGCTTCTCCAAGCAGTGCTCCGAGTGTGAGGGATGTTTCTGGCTGAGGGAGTTTCTTTTCTGTGCCCCCTTCTCTCTCCTTGCACTCTAAAACAATCTCTCCCAGGCGCATCTGCTCAGGTGCATTACGTCCTTATGCTGACAACGCTGAACTGCTGTGCTCCTGGAGAATCCTGTTGTCTCTGATGAATGCTAATTCAGCTTTAATTCCTTCATGGAGCATAAGGGAAGGCAAACATGGAGGCAGATGGAGGAAGGGCACAGGACTGTCAGGTTCACAGCCCTATAATGGCAGGGGAATGAAACGATGGGTGCCATCCTTCCCAGGGCTGCTTTGTGTTAGAAGCATAGAGTAACTGTTAAATTTCTGTTCCTTTTATTCAACATGGGTATGGTTAGACTGAGAGCAAATGAACAAACTACCCCTGTGCCTCAGTTTACTTGTTGACAGAGGCAAGAATCCTCTTTCTGTCTGTCAGGACTGTAGGGAGGATTAAACAAGGTTCATTGAGAAGTTCATTTACCGTAAGGACATTGTCTTGTTATAGATTAAAATACAAATCCATGGCAAAAAAAAAAAAAAAAAAAAAAAAAAA
>VXAB01014112.1:332-23139 GCA_013399175.1 Odontophorus gujanensis | reverse complement strand
AAAAAAAAAAAAAGAGATGAAACCAGAATGGATGGAGTTTTCTGGGCATGATCTGTCTGGGTTTTGATATTCAGAATAGCATGCAGAGGAGAGATAACAGCTCTACTGAGATGCGTGGGTTCCGTGAGCATACACAGAAGTTCATGTGCTGTCTGACTTTAGCATTCAGAGGAGGAATGATAAAAGCAACTGAAGCCTTGTTTGCTAAGAATATAACCACCTTAGGTGAACCCTGCTACACAGAGATGGTAAGAACTCAGAAAATAATGGGGGGAGCTACTTTACTTAATAGATCAGGGGGAAAATGTAACCGTGGCAGAAACAATTACCCCTACTGCCCAGACTGGGCAGAGGGAAGGCAGTAGCAAAGCTGAATACAAATTAAACACTTAGCCACTGAAGTGCAGTAGAAGCAATTAGAGAAAAAGCTTGGGAGATCAAAGTAAGAAAAAATTTCTCTTCAAACTGATGATCAATTACTGTTTTTAAGCTGCAATAGCCAAAAGACAACTTCCCATCACCAAGGAAGGATGTGGGCTTACACCGCCGGTTTTACTGTCCTGCCTCACGTCGGGGGTTTCCTCGGCTGGTTCATCAACCGGAAGGAAACACCTGTTTGGTATGAGAAGCTGAAAAAGCCCTCGTGGTGCCCACCCCGCAGGATGTTTCCTGTTGCTTGGACCGTCCTGTACACCGGCATGGGGTGAGTTCTGCACACCTCTCCCCATCTTGCCATGCTGTTTCTGGCACAACCATTTCAAACTCTTCAGTTTGCTCCGGAGATATCCCTTCGCAGGGCAGTACTGATTCCCAGCTACAAAGCTGAGCCAGCTTCTGGTGCTGCAGGCTGTGCTTCTGGTCAGGCACACAGCCCTCCCTTAGCACTGTGACAGGATCCTAAAAGCTGCCACTGCCCTGGGGAAATTGTGTGAGCACACAGCTGGGGGAGAGATGGGAGGACTGAGGGCAGTGAGGGGCACGGATGCAGCAGTTGAGCAAATACAACAGTCATGCAAACCCTGATCTTCCACAGGAGTGGAATACAATAATGTCTACTTTACAGATTCACTAACTGCGGGACAGCAAAACACTAATGAGTTTCCCTCTTCACAGCTATGCCTCCTACCTGATCTGGAACGATCTGGGTGGCTGCAGCAGCAAAGCTATCGTCCCGCTTGGCCTCTATGGGGCTCAGCTGGCCTTGAACTGGGCTTGGCCTCCCTTCTTCTTTGGAGCACGTAATCTGAAGATGGTAATGTATCTGGCCATCCATCTTTCTGCTAGAGTCCCTGCTGTGTGTTCTGGGCTTGTTTGGAGGGTTTCTACCTAGCATTATGCAGTCATAAAGACAGCTGCTAGAAGAGTTTCTGCTCTGATACAATGAATGCTGCACCTGGCTCTAGACAATGGTATCTGTCCCTTCCACTCCTCACCCTGCTCCTGTCACTCTGATAGCCAGTCCTACCAGAGCGGGCGGGAGATTCAAAAGTCAATAGCCCAGCTGTTGCATCTCCCCATTACGGACTCGAGGTTAGAGATAAGTCCCTCTGAGAGACACACCCTGCCCAAGCAAGCAGCAAAGCAGCATCCCCGGGTGGGGCACGGCAGCTGCACTTATCAAGCAGTACAACACAATGCAGCATGCATAGCAGAGCCTTCTTGGAGGACGTGTGAAGGCACGACAGCGTGGCAGAGCTGGACATGTGCTATGTCCAAGATGTATTTATCTGAAGATCTGAGGCATGGAGAGGGACATGAGTTCTCATCAGAACTTTGTCACTCTGATGATGAAATGTACAATGTAGGAAGTTTAAGTGATAGTCAGCCGTTGGTACTGACGGGCATGTTTCTGATCTGTCTGCATAGGCACTATCAGTAGAAGGGCCACTGGACAGTATATTAATCTGTGAAACTTGATAGCAAAACAACAACACTGTTTCTTCACTCCTGGTCTGATGCTTTCAGGTCTCAATCGTTTTGAGCTCCAAGGGCTCAGCCTAGCTGGTTTCTCAGTGTGAAATCAAACTAATTCCTATTCCTCAAGACCTCTACCAGGAGGGTTTTTAATCTTGCTGTATGTTCCCAAGAGCAAGAACAAAAGTGATTTTCTTCTCTCTGCTCTCCAGGCGCTGATTGACATCCTGTGCTTAGATTGCCTGGCGATAGGCACCGTGTGCTCCTGGTACCACATCAACAAGGTGGCAGCACTGCTGATGGTGCCCTACCTGGGCTGGCTGGCCATGGCAACCTGTCTCACCATTCGCATCTGGAAGGACAACCCTGAGCAAAAAACAGGAAAGAGTGAATAAGAGCAGGACAGAAACGAAGGCATTTTGTGAAACCAAACTACGTTGATGTGAAGCAAGATCAAATGATTTGGGGGATTTACTTTTGGATAGGCAGGACACATCTCCTCCTCCCACCTTCATCATGGTTGTAAAGAAGAGAGGTTTCCAGCAGACACCTGTGTGCTTTTGTAGGGTAATCATGCATCTTCGGGAAGTTTCTTTCCAATGCTGTTGAGGTTTTGGGGCTACAGCTGTATGGTGATCTTACTGCTATCAGGTCAGACTGCACTAGCAGTTAGGATCTCATGATGCCAAAGAAATCCAGATAGCAGCCCAGGCCTCTTTCTCTCCTGCTATTATTCCCTTAGAACAGAAATTGTTCACACATGGTAAATCCCACCTCTTCTGGACCAAATAAAAATGCCCTTCACTGATGTACACCCATTTTTAAGAACCTGTATTTTTGCTATTCTTGCTGTTGCTTCATTTTCATGTATCACCTGGTTTATGCTTCGTACCATTAACTTTTTATATGTCAGTTCTTGAGCAGGCAGTAATCTGTCTTGCTCTGCTACAGAAAGAACCTGGGCACTTTGACTTCTATTTGTGGAGCATTCCACTTGCTGAGTGTGTTGCACCGAGGTAAAGCAGCAGTGATCAGAATGCAAGAGCTTGTCCCAGGAGAAAATATCTCTATTCCACCTTTGTGTGCTATTCCTTACCAGAAGGCTGACATCAGTGCCTTGGGTGGGTGAGAAGACACAAAAAACAGACAGCAAGCCCTTAAAATGTTTGTTTAAGTACAGAAACACAAGACATTTTTTAAAGATGTAAAAACTTGCTGACACTGCCTTGAAAGTTGTAATTACAGGTGTCTCATCCGACAGTATTTCCACTCCCTGAATATTATTCCTCAGTAAAGGTTAAAATACAAGCATCCCCAGAGAAACAGGACCAGGCCATGACACAGAATCAGGCACAGAAGGTGAATGGGCAAGCCCCTTCCATCCTTTATTCTTGGCTCTTGCATTTGATAGATCTGAACCTTAAAAATATTGCATTCTACAGAAAATATTTACTATTATTTTTTTAATCAATAGAAGTAGTTTAGAGGAAGAAAAGTGGCAAGGGAATCTTCTTTCTGGCAGCTGACTGTAGATTAAGGTGTGCAGGTTTCTTTGCAAAGGTTTGGGAATGTAAAATAAATTGTACTTGCTTGCAATAAAATGGAGCCCCTTTTTTGGGGAAAATAAATAAATGCAAGTTATTCTTGTTTCACTGGTTTGGCATTAGGTTTGCAAAAGGGATCCAAAAAACTCTAAGGATCCTATCTGGAGTCCATAGGCAGTGTTCAGGCTCTCAAAAGAAGGGGTTCAGCAGCAGTGCTCCTGAAGCCAGTCTCATTACTGAGCATCTTTTAAGGGCAAATGGGCTGAATGTTCCTGTGTCCAACAACAGTAAATGGAAGAGCTGTGTGCTCCGCATGAGGGAAAGCTAAACCCAAGGGAAACAAACAGCAGTAGGTGAGCACAGATAAAATTGGTGATACTTTTAAAAAATCTGGCTATATGTCTTTTCCATCATTTCGATCCCATCTATTTTTTCCCTTGTAGCTGAAGGACACCTTTATTCAGGACTGCTGCTGCAAGCATTTTGCTGTAATCTCTTGAGTAAAAGCTGCATAAGAGCAGGCCATTGAGAAGATGTGATTGTAAGCAAAAGTAGGACTATAAAGCACTGAACACTGCAAGCAGCAGTAGAAAGATCATAAGCAAATTAAACAAACAAACAAACAAACAAACTAAAACAAAACAAAAAAAACCCACTATGTATTTCAGGGCTTTATATAACTGTATGCTACCACTCATCTTATTTACAGCAATGTGCCCTCCAGAAAGCCACATGCCAAAGGACAAGAAGACGTAAAATATTTCTCCTTAAAAAGAAAGTAATATTTGTGCTGGAGATTCAACTCAGAGGAGTTAGGAATGATTTAAAGCATTTGAACACCATTATGCCTATCCTCTCCTTGTTAGCACAGGACAGCCATGGGGAACAGAGAAGAGCAGAGCCATCTAGTGAAGCCAGGAGGAATAAGGAAAGTCTTCACAGTGCTCTACGCTTTCAAAAAGGGGAAGAATATTATTTAAATGACTTTTAAGTTGGTAAGTGACTCCTGATTTGGAACAAACCTGCAATGTTTAATAACATATCCAAATTAAATACATAGACACTTGTTTGAACATCCTTCAGAATTACTCCTTTTTTTCCATTTTTTTTCTTTTTTGTTAAGGTAAAGGAACATCTTGAACTAAATATAACACACTTTTACAAACTTTTCATATTTGCCTTCCCCATTTTCACAGCTGGTGTAACTAGATGACTTCTTGTCTTTATTTCAGTTCTCCCTTCCAGTCCACCTACATACATACCAAAAGCTTCTCTGATGCTTGCAGCTTCTCACAGTAGCAAAAATAGCAAGTGCTCCTATGTGTGATATATATAATTGCTAGAACTCAATTGACAAACTTAAATTCAGCAAAGCACCCTCTTGTATTAATATTTAAAGCATCACTGAGTGTTCTTATCATTTAAACAACTGTACTAAAACCCTTTGCATAAGAATAATGTTAACGATGTTTCCAAGTCAGCCATCTAGAAAATCTCTTTTATGTTGTGCAGCGTAGATCAAAACCTGCCTGTCCTTGTGGTCTGGTTTTCTACTAGTGCTGCCTGATGGATCTTGTGCTCCTGACCACAACATGGTTGGAAGAAGCATGTGGCCACACAGCATCCCCCTGCAGAACTTGCCCTGGAGAGGAAAGAGAACCAACTCAGAAAGATGCAATAAATCCAAACCATGGTTAGGAACCTGGCTTGCCAAAACTCATGAAATTTTGCCTCTAAGAGGGGATTTTGCTTGAGGTCTCATGTGGGTTTGCTAAGGGCCCTCTTCCCTGCATACTCTGTCCGCCTGAGGGGCTCTTTTTCCCCAGGTCATCTGCAAGGAGCACGGAGATTTCACTTAAGCCAAAACAAACTAAGGCAGCGGGCAGGCTGGACCCATATTGCCTTAGCGGGTATGCAAGGTGCTTGTCCAGCCCCCTTAAATTAGCCTATGGAATGGATACCATATCCCACCCCAGTGTCAGGGAACATTCATAACCCACAGCAGGACATGCCATGGTCTACATGGTTTGAGCAGTGACTCAGACAAAGGCCATGCATTCGTGACAGTTTTCATAGGGTCGTGGCATTTAGAGAAGAGCCACCTCTCAGATCACCGTGTCTAGGGATGATCCCTCTCTTCAGGCTTCAGCCAGTCTTTCCAGAAAGGCGTATTCAATACTAAACTGATTGTACACTTGATCTCAGCCCAAAGGGCACATCCTCTGCCTACTGGATACACAATATTTGTACATAAATAAAATCTTTCTGCACCTCTCAGCCCACCCCCTTTCGCCAACCCTCATCTCATTCAATAATTTACTAGCTGTTCCAGAAAACACTCCGGCTTCAGCAGTAAGGAACTTAAATTGACTTGCTGGTGTCTGGAGCTATGTTAAAATAGAGAGTGAAATGCTAGAGAGAATTTGCTGCTGTGTGTAAACTTCAGTGAGCTGATGACAGCCCAGCAGCTCTCCCACAGCCCCATTAGCACTGAGTGGTGCAGAGCATCAGCTCCTGGGGCTCCAAGCACATGCAGCATGGCTGGGGCTGCTCCCAGTAAAACCACACTCAACAGCAAGGAGGTTGTGCTGCTTGGAGTTGGCATTAACTTCCAGTTGGACTTTGAATTGACTGGACAGACAGCAGTGCCTGACAAAAAAAAAAACACTCCTTCCCAGCTCTACAAGAGAGCAGTAATGTGTGTGTGTGTGCTGGGGATCATGGGCCAGGGACGTCCAGGGTTCATCTGTGAAGATAAGGAAGGCAAGGAGGTGAGAGCATCTCTTATCTCTGCTCATTTCAGTGGTATTGCTCTTTTCACAGCAAACTCATGTCCTGTCCAGAGGGGATGTGGGCACTGCTCGGGTTGAACCTTGTGGGATTCTGCAGCAGCTGATGCCTGTGTTTTCCCACCCCTTCTCTTAAAACTTGGCAGTGTTGTCCTGCAGTGCAATGAAAGGGACAGGTGAGGGCCTCCAGGGGCTGAAGGAAGGAAAGCTGCCTCTGCACATCACTGTCAGGGAGTGTTTATTTATTTATCACGTAACGGTAGTTACAGCCGGAAAAAGCAGAAGGGGGATGGCTGCCAGACAATGTATCTAGGGAGATGTTTTGTTACTGCCACCAGCTGTCCCTTTGGAATAGAGAGCACATCTCAGCCATGACTCACACAGCCAGTATCTTATTTCACTCTCGCATCTATCCAAAAATGTTCCTCCAGACCAAGAATGCAATAAAAGCCTCCTTTTCTTGGCAAGGACTTCCACTGCCAGGTCTCTTCCACTGCCCCTTTGTGATCAGCACAGAGCAGCCATTTTAAATGCAGTAAAGCAGCTCAGGCTGCAATTAGAGGACAAGCAGATAACCTGCCAGGGAGATAGGTCAAGAGATTACAATACTCTCTTTGTCAGATACTCATTCAAGGTGATAAAGAAAAAAAAAATCATTGTATTGTTCCCACATGTCTCTAAAATCAGTGGAAAAACCACTCCGCACTTGGAGGGACACACGATCAGAACTTAATACTCTAGACACGAGCAAAGCTGGAGTGCAGTCTCCCAGAACCCTAACCCTCAGCCTTCCCTTGCTTGCAGACCCCTGCTGGCAGCTTTCCCACTGCTCTTCAGGTCCTACTGCAGGGTCAGTGTCTTTGAGTTCTACTCATCCCCATTATTCACAGTTCAGATCAGGCATTCTGGCCTTGATGCCCCAACACAATGAAGCCGGACCTTTTAAAGTGCAGGGGACAGACTGCCAGATGTTGCAGGACGCATCTCTCATAGGATGGAGAATGGGCTTAGGCAGGAAACCACAGCTTGGGTTCGTGCAACTGAGAGGGAAGCAACTGCAGGGCCCATCTAGTTCTGCGGTGCAGGGTTGTGCCCCTCCGTGGGAGGTTCCCCCACAAGTGAAGTGCAGCTGCTGAAGAGGGATCAGTCCTCACCTACCGGCTGCATCCAGCAGGGAGAGGCCGCAGGGTTGTGCTGGAGGTGAGCAGGATTTAGCCTCTGCTGCAAGGGCTGACTCTCAGTCCTGCTGTGTGAGCCTGGACGTGCGTGCAGATCTCCTGTGCTCCTGCATCCAAACAGCCATTCCACTGTGCAGGGCTCTCGGAGCAGTGCAAAGCTCACAGGCAGCTAAATAAAGCACAAAATCAGTGAGGAGAGGGGAAGGGTGAAGGAAGCCTCAGTAACAATGCCTGCTGGGAGATGCAATGGTTTTAGCTAACCTAAGTGCTGTTGGGAGGTCCATGAGTGAGGCCAGCTGCATCCTAGACCCCTCAGCACCGTGCCCTCGCTCCTCCTCTGAACGAGCTGATGGGGAAAGAATTCCATTACTGGCTCCAGCCATCAGACCCATGCTCAGATGCTCCTGTGTACACGCACACACTTCAGGGGAACTAGGGTCATTTAAAAACAACCGAATACAACTGATCAAAGCTTTCATTCCTAAGGCTCTAATGCAAAATGTCAGCTCGACAGCAACTCAGTGGTGTCCCTTTATATTTTTGGCACAGGCAGACGCTGCAGGGGGGTGGATCATGACTATTTAGTGCACTGCCCTAGATGGAGCTGTGAAGCAGCTGGGGTAGGGCTGGATAGAGGTAGAGTCTCGGTGCCACATTCCAGAGATTAGATAGGAGCTCAGCCCTGAACTCTGCCGAGGGGCCAGGCCAGTGAAAGCTAAGGCTGCAGGAAAGATGGGACCTTAACAGTCAAGAGCTTCCAAAAATAAAAAAGAAAAGTGGGTCAGATTGAAGAAGAGTGCTTTTTCAACATATGAGGGGAAGACAGAGACAAGCTGCCACTCATTAAGAGAGGATCCCCATTCCCAAAAACACTGCCTAAAATGTCAAAGGTGAGAGTAACTGGACAGGGGAGTTGGAATTTGAGCATAGTTACCACGCAAGAGGAAAAACACTACACCTGCTCTCCAGGAAAGTATTTTCAGCTTAAAAATAAATAAAATTTTGCACCAGGAAAATATATGTTCCACGGATAGGATGTCTTGGGACTTCTCAAACCCTTTGCTGCACTGTTGTCACAATACTCTCCATGCCAGCTATGCCAGCCATCACATAAACAACTTTCTCATCACTAACAAACAGAGAAGGAGTGAAAGGGTGAGTGGTGTGCCCTGTCCTCAGCATATATTTCAGTGATCCTATTAATGAAGAGCTACAAAAGGTATTGTGATTCTCACAGAAGTACAGAAGGGGCAAGTTAGCAAGGGGCTTGAAAAAGCAGCCAGAAGACAAAGTATCTGCCTAACAGCATAGGTTTGTTTCACTTCATGATAGCACACAACCCCCTAAAGCTGTAGGAGAGCTGGCTACAGGGGTACCATGAGTTTGGTTTGAGAATGAGTACTCACATTTCTGATTTCTACAAAGAACAGCCTGTCCTCCTCAAACTAACAGCAGGTTTCCCACTAAGTACAGACTGAGTACTCAATCAAATATAGCGTAACATTTATCTAAATTATGACAGTGGGTTCTGAACTAGGCAGAGAACCTGGGACACTGGAGGTTTGATTTCCAATATGCTTCGGCTAAAACTTGAGTTTGCACCACTACACAGCTTCCATTCGTTTTCCCCTCATGTCACAGCAAGGTTAGTCCCTGAGGAAAGCCGTGCTCAGGTTTTCATCAGGCTTGGCTCACATGGGATTTATACAAACTTTAAGTGATTGAACTGTGAGAAGAATTTCACATCACTCTGCGTTTTTGAAGAGACAGTTCCCCCAAACCAAACATACAAACCCATTTTTAGAGCTCGTGTGAAGTCCAGACTAACCCCGACTGTCCTTTCAAGCTATTGCAGCCTCTTCGAGAGATCTGCTTGATATACTGCTGAGCAAAGCAAACACCCTAAGCTTGCGTCAGTAAAATCTTTATGGTCCTTCTCATTTCTTTGTATGAAGGATAGATTCCACACCCACAACAGTTCAGTGCAATCACAATAAGTACTTCACCAGAATGCTTCCAAGGAACTCTGTCCTTGGCACACAGTCCACACCAGTTCCAGTAGGTACTGCCTAACTTCCAGGTCTACAAACACACACCACTTCTCATCACGACTCCCCAGAAATTTGTCTGTCTGATTCTCTGGCTCCCGTGCAATCACTCATGCAACATCTACATCCCCTGCAGAAGCAAAGGGGAAAGAAACAAAGGAACACTGCAAGAATCTCTAAGCCAATTGATTTTCAAAATCCTTACTCTTATCTAGCAATGTTACCTCTCCTGGGGTGCTAAGCATTTTTTAAATACCCAGTCAAAGAAGAGAAAAAATAGAGAACAATGTACTCAGCACATGCCATTGGAATTGCCCTGCACCTGAAATACTGCCCCACTGAATTATCAGCCCGACTTCAAAATATTTGGGATAAAATTCTGGCTTGAATTTCCACGGACACCATCTGTAACATCAACGTTAACAAGCTCAAACTCGAGATTTCATTTTTCATGTCCCTCCCTGGAAGAGCAGGGGAGAAAGAAAGGCAATCTCCTGCTCTGGGCACTGCAGCTGAGACACTGCAGGTGGCCCATAAGGCCAAATCCACAATGGGGATTTTCCAGCAAACCAAATGGGGACTGCCCCTTTCCCCTCTGGACTGAGCCAAAACAGTGGTCCTTCAAGGTCAGCAGAATAACAAACTGGCAAACGGGAGGTAAATGGAGAACCTGCCAGCTCTGCATCGTGCCAGCTATCTGTCGTAGTCATGGATAAATAGATAGTTATGCTTCCAGGATTTTCCACCCATTGCTTAACCCGCCCACCACGAAGTCGTCACTTAATTTTAAATTAAAAAGGCAGCGCGGGGGATTGTTAAAAAGACGTGGAGAAAGCTGGGGAAAGAGGTGACATCTGAGAGCCTGGGACACCCTACCCCTTCCAGCCTCTATCACTGCTTTGTTCCATATTTAGCCCCTGACAACTGCCTCCAGCACAGGAACTCCCAGCTCTGTTTTTTTCCCTCCCCCCTCCACTGCCTGCACTCCCTGAGAGCTTTCAGAAATTGCTCTTTTTCCCAGTGGCTATAACTGACTGTCCCTATACCCAAGAAGATGGCAGAAAAGCAAGAGGAGCCCAGCAACACTCAGAACGGTGAACCCGACAACGCAGAGGAGGGCGAGGGAAAAAAGAAGAAGAAAGTGAAGCGGGAAGACCTGCCACCGTTTGAAATCGTGACAGGGTAAGGGGTTCAGCTACAGAGTGGGTGCAGGAGACTGGAATGGGGATCTTCAGCTCTGACGTTGGGTAATTAAAGGCAGTATCTTAAGTCGCCACACTTCTCAGTATTCTTAAAGGCTTTAAGTATGGCTTTCACTGCTGTGGGATTGTGTTCAGTTTCAGTGGGTTTTGGAGTGGACAGATTCACCCTGGGGCAGGCAGGCAGCCAAATCCATTTGTTCTGATACAAGGCAGGGCTGTTTCCATAGAATTCAGCGATCCCTTTGCAGTGCGTGGAGCCCTGCTGAGTGCACTGGGATCGCTGCCCAATGGAAGGGACAGGCCCTTGATGAACACCCAGTATCGATTTCGTGGTGTAATCAATGACTCCTGTCTGAAAGTTTCTCTATCCGTGTATTAAGAAAAATAGCCCTGCTACGGCTGATTTGCTTTATGTACCTAAGGGACAGATCTTTCAAGAGAGAGAAAAGTCCACATTTTCAAGGGCTCCCCTCTCACATCTGGAACGGGGCACCCAGAGAAGCTCCGCTCACAGATGGGCACCAAAACAACAGGCGGCTTTCAAGGCAGCAAAGCAGCTCTTGCTGTAGGGGGAAGAAGTCAGGACAGATCTGCTAGGAAGCTGAACACTTATCAGACATGACTGACAACCACTAAAAAAGGCGTAATCTGCTCTCTCTAAGCAATTAAAAACACTTGTTGCTTTAGTATAAAGATGTCCTATGTAGTTCTTCCTTCTGATCTCTCCTGGAAGTCACCAAGGCTGTGATTCCAGTGCATAAACCAAACCCATGATTTCTTCCAGCTGCTACAATGCAATCCTCAGGCCAGATTCCAGAACCCCACTTGGAAGCTTGCTGCCTGGGACATGGTCACCAGTAAGAAAGATGCTGCAAAATATATTTGGTTGGCACATCTGAAAGCCATACACGAGGTTTCATCTCCCACAATTGGGTTATGTCCCTGCACAGAGGTGAAAAAAAACAATTTTCTTCTTAAAATGTGCATGCTCTGAAAATCATTTATTGGATTACCTCGGGTAAAGCTTTCCTAGGACTGAGTTCAATTCTGTGCTCTGCTATCTGTGCACACAAAGCTGGTGGCAGTTCATTTTCCTTCTGGTCGTTGGTACCAAGACGAGAGCTGAAGTTTCTGAAGTGAAAGTGCTCAGATATCTGGTGAGGAGCACTGAGCTGTCAGTATGAGTATTTATACTGTGCTCATTATGATACTATTTGGAAACTGTTTATAGCTGTCTGGATAATTCCTGCATCGCTCATGACCTAGTATCCCTTGATTATTAGTTTATGATTGATGCTGGCTATTATTAAAGGTGAGAATGAGGAAGTGAAGCAGAAATCCCAGGGGACGCTGAAAGATGTACAGAAAAATCCAGCAATCTTTACTCTCATTTTGAAAAGGACCCTGTCTCTAGGGGCTGTGCCTCAACCTTGTATGAGCAGTTTGGATTTCCTAATTATTTAGAATTTTTCAGTCAATAAAACCAGCTATGTGAATCATGAGAAAACAACTGCCACTGTGCAAGCACGTAAATTCAATTACACTGCCTACTATCAAGCATTTCAGTTCCAGCCCTTGGATTAGGGGCATCTTATGACACACAGCCAAGTTCTCAAGCTGAGGCTTATAGCTGAGCCTGGCATACACAAAACACGTTGGGAAACTAATCACTCTGTTTAAGAATATTAACTTCCCTTCACCTCACTTTTTGTCGACATTTGGCTCAGTATAGCCCTGGATAAATGTAAGCTCCTGCTGTGTGCTTTTCATGACATTTAAGAGGACATATTTATCTACACATTACCTAGAGTGTAAATGAGGTTTCTTCTAGCATGGGGTGATAAACCCTTGGCTTCTGTTACAGTTGATCATTACAGACTTTCCATCATCAGTGAGCGCGCTACAAGTGTTTATTTGTGAATAGTTGTCAAAAAGCAGCAAAAGGATGCTGTTCTGTAGGCTGCAAAAACTAAAAACCTCAAAAAGTCTCCCCAGCCCCACCAGCCACGGGCTGGACGGAACCTTCCATACACATAAAGCTCACATGCAAGATCTAAACTTCAGGCCCTTATTAGATAAAGAAATGGCAAGAAAATTGCTTCACTATTTGCAGTAAAAAAGAAAGCAAGCAGAAAAGTAGTTAACCTAGTCACCAAAATAGCTGGTATTTGTGCATTTTAATGAATTGTACAGTTACATGCAAGACAACACAGTTTTTGCACTTCGCACCTACAGCAGCAGGGCTGGTGTAAGAAATATGAGAACAGAATCCACATTTCAGTACATTTCGTTGGCATTCAATTTTCCTAATGTTAGAAAAACAAAAAAAAAGGTAAAATAGGGATATTATAAACATTTGTATGTCACCTGCCATTCAATCATGGGAAAACAGGCTTGCCAAGGATTAGTGGTTTACTCACAAAACACAAAGCTAGCAGCGTCCAAATAAGTAGGTTTTGTTTCCATAGCAGATGACAAAGCTTTCTCAGAGATGTATTTTGATTATCAATCACTTGTGAAGAGTTTTAATCTACCCAAATACTGCAATTATGATACCTTGTTTCATCTTGGATCATCTGCCAGACATGCTGTAACTCAAAGGAGAGAAAGCAGCACAGAATCCAAGCACGCATGCAATCCTATGGGACACGTGGGAGCTCCTTCCCATCCTTTCACTGCTGCACTCGTTGCTGTGGGACTTCCCAGTTACTCTGGGGACCAGAGGCACCTTGTCCAACCCCCAGCTGCTGGGAAGAGTCACAGCAAGGACACAGCTGAGCCTCCTCAGGACTGGTGTTTACAATTCACACTTGTGCTGAAGCGTCCTCCCTCCTCTGGTTTACATGGGATTAAGGAGATTCTTGCTAACTAGCAAACACAGCCTACTGGTCGCCTCCATATCCACGATCAGCAAGTTTTCCAAGCTCTCAGCCAAATACTTAGACTTGGAAAAAGCCCTAAGCTTTGTTTACATTCTTTACTGGAAACTTATTCATTAAGCTGATGCATATTCCGCGCTGCTGGAAGGACAGATTGAGGTGAACATCCCAGATAATCTCAGATGGATGCCTGGATGATAAGCACAGAGATCTGTGTAAAAGGTCTGATTAAATGTGCACTGAGTCAATGCATCCTGGAACAGACCACTGCTGTTTAAACTGCTCATCAAAACATACATTATTTCATCTCTGATGTCACCACTTTGCAGTCAAGAGAGTTAAATCAAGAATTAACACCCATGACTCAGATGTGACACATTTAAGGACAAAACAATTTCTTGTACCCACACAAACTTGCCTTTGAAACAAGGCAATTGGTGGCTTGTTTTACTCAGCACAGTTGGACTTCCAAAGAAATGCTTAATTAAAAGAATCATTAAATCATTATCGGAATAATCCTTTATTATTATTAGGATAGAAAGCAGGAAAAGTGCTGTTCTCAGATGGATGTACATTCTTCTCAGCTCAAAGAAGACAAATGGAGTTTGGGGAGTAAGAGGTGCTTTGCTGAAACAGCCCGATATTGCTGTTTAATGTCAGAGGAGGTCTTGCAACACAAAGAAAACGAGACTAGCTCGGGCAGGTAACTTAAACTTCCATTGCTTAGCATTTTCTCTCTGTTCCCTTAATTTAGAGGGCTGACAGTAGTTTTTTCTGGGTAGTTTAGAACTTGTGCACACCGATGCAAACTCTCAGCACAAACCAGAGAAGCACAGATCAAATCATATCAGACCAGCATGATTTGTTTTCAGTAACCAAAACAAAAGCCTGTATCCACACTACTGCTGACCATCCCTCACAGACACACCCCCAGCTAACACAACGCTAGTGCAGAAGGCACCCAGGCACTTTTCTACTAAGTCCCAGCTTGCATAGACCTCATCTAAACAGGACTGCATAATGTAAGCATTTAATAATACAGTGCAGAAAGCAGCAGAAAATCTACTTCTAGTAAAATTTCTGAAGCCAGACTTGTACTCGAAACCTGCATGTTGTAAATCAATGATATGCAAAAAGAATTAGGGTCCTCTTTGACTGACAGCAACAACAGACATTCCCGGTGTAGCTGCTGTTCTGTGCACGACACTGTTCCAACTCATACATCTCGTTGCATTTTGAAGAACAATCTTCCTCTCTCAGCACAAAACACAACAGTGCCAATCTAACCGTATCAACTCTCACTGTTTGGCTCGTGCAGTATGCTGCTATTCCAAGAGAAGTCGTTTGTCTGTAAAATCGTGCTGTTGGGAAACCCAAACCAGAAGTGTGAGCTGTAACCCCAGGCCTTTTACCACAGATGTGCATTGCAGGCCCAACTGGACCCTACACACTGCTGTGGTATCATCAGACACTAAGCAGGGGGAGGGTTCTTTCATGTTTCCACTTTCTCAAAAGCCAAAAATGCCACAGGACTTTGGCAGCAAGGAAAGCTCTGGCTGTGTTAAGACAAATGCAGAATATGCGTGTACCAATGAGAAATTTCTGGAAGTTTCTAAGTGGAATTAAACACTGATGGAAAAATATAATTAAACATTTAGGATAACATGGCTAAAGCTTGATTACAGCTATAATTTACTCTGAGTTATGTACTCTGACCGCAAAACATTTCCAATCCTTTTCTGTGCAGAAGTCCACTTGCCTACAGCCCATACTGCAGTGCTTGCAGCCAGGCATGACAAGTTGGACTCCCAGCTCCTTCTGTTGAGACTTTCCTATTCCAATCCGATAAGCAGAGAATCATGCTATTTTGGGCGTTTCATGCAGTCCTATCCCCACTCTTTAGGGGTGCAGCCTTTTCCATTACAGTCTATAGGAAGACACCTGCTGATTATATAGATCAAATTCAAGCCCTTCATGGAACAGACCTTATTCCTGGTTTGCACACATTCTCAGTGTGGCCCAAGCCAGGATTTCCCACTGGTAAGCTGACAGTGCTTTCACTCTCTACATTACCAAGTGAGCACAGCATACTGATTTTGAGCCCATTCACTCTTTTCCATGACATTCACTTCCACCGTCTCCAGAGACATCTTGTGCCATGCTGCATCACAAATGCTTTCCTCTCAGCAGAACAACACTTTGCCACCTGCTCCTGCAGCCTCACTGCTCTCCCCAATTAATATTTCTAGGAGTTTGAGAAGTTGTCCTGACCTTTGCTCATTGCACCCCCTGGAGAGGTCTGACATTATAACGTAACTGTAGACAAGACAGAGATGAATAAGACACAATGTTTTACAAAGATTCATTATAGCTTCAGTGGGAATAGCAAGGTTATAGGTCCACCTAAAGCTCAGATGAGAGGAGTGCAACACTCTGAAACAGATTACTAGTATCTAAGAAACAAATGATGTGCTGCCTTTTATTATTTTGCTTTGGCTACTCAGCACAGCCATCACAACCATCTTTGGGCAGTATTTAGCAGGTCAGGGGGCATGTTGTCAGCAGTATCTTTCATCTTCCCAACATTCTTTAAGCACTGGTTCTTGTACTAACACACTCCAGTTAGATGCTACAGGGAGCAACCAGGAAAACCTGGCACTCTCATATATCAAAGTGAAAAAGACTAAGTGTTGAAAATGGGCCTGGAAGCCTCACCACACAGTAACTGATCATCCAATAGTATTTAATGCATTTTTATCTTTTCTTGGCAAGGATCTCCTCTTAATAGATGGCAGAAGAGAATCAAAGTAGATGGTGCAACTGGTCTGAGATCACACAGGAACTAAGCCAATGCTATAACCCTTTATTATGTGCTTCTCTCCCCTCTGCTTTCCCCAGGGAACGCCTCCCAGCCATATTTTTCAAGTTCCAGTTCAGGAATGTGGAATACAGCTCAGGCAGGAACAAAACCTTCCTGTGTTATGTCCTAGAGACCCAAGGCAAAGAGTCAACGACTTCCCGGGGTTACCTGGAAGATGAGCACGCAGCCTCCCATGCCGAAATTGCATTCTTTAACACAATTCTGCCCAAGTGTGAATCGAGCCTCCGCTACAACATCACCTGGTACGTCTCCTCCAGCCCCTGCGTGACCTGCGCTGATCGGATAAGTGAGACCCTAAGGAAGAACAAGAACCTGCGTCTGACCATCATGGTAGGACGCCTCTTCATGTGGGAAGAGCCAGAAATGCAGGCTGCCCTGAAAAAAATGAAGTCTGCTGGCTGCAAGCTGAGGATTATGAAGCCTCAAGACTTTGAGTACGTCTGGCAGAACTTTGTGGAACAGGAAGAAGGAGAGGAAGCAAAGGCTTTCGTGCCATGGGAGGACATTCAAGAGAACTTCCAGTACTACGAGGAAAAGTTGGCTGAGATACTGCAGTGAAGCTCACGTGAGTGAGGACTTCTATTTGCTCACCCAGCTCCCTGCATTAGTATTAGGCTTCTCTTTCTCTTCAGGTTGTTAAAGGCAAAACATGTGATATTTTCTTTTACTACTGCTCCCTATGTAACCAGCTGCAGCTGCCAGTACCTGAATATATTATCCCATACAGTACCTGCCCCCTCCAAGGTAGTAACCAGACAGGAGGCTCCTTCACAACTGATGCTGAAGGGACTTAGAGATATCTTTTTCCTCACAGTGAATATCTACCAGGGGAAAAAAAAAAATGGATTAAAAGGTACGGCAGGTAGGGTCACAAGATGCAGTAAGAATACCTCATTGCTGCCCTCATGTATTTAGAACACATGTGAAAGAGCCCAAGAACATAAAGAAAATGGGGTTTCCCCCCACCTCCAGAACAAAACCCAAAACAGCAACACAACACTAAAAGATATCAGTTATGACTGCACAATTCCTTTTCAAGGGGTACTGAATAGTCACCTATTTAAGCAGTAAAACACAAAAGCATTTGAAGCTTCTAACACGTTCCTCCCTTTTCCCTCCAGGCCCATCTCAGGAAAGATCTGTGAAGAGACATGACAGTCTTGGACGTCTGGGACACGTCTGCTTTCCCATGCCTTGAATCCAGCAGATGCAGTGCCAACTCCTGGAAGATTAGGCCCTGATGGACTACACAAATGTGTACAACAGATCTTTAACGTTTGGGATTTTATGATATGTTTTTGTTCTTCTCCACTCACCCCATTACCCCTGAAACAAACCTACGTTGCCACGGCTGACAGGAAAAGGCAACGTGCTGTGTGGTTAAAGCCTTGAATGAAATGGATTGTAGTGGAGCTACAGGGAAGAGTGTAGGCCTCACGTGCCAGGATTACTTTGAGATAAGACTGTAGAACAGAGCTGCTGATTAAAAACTTATTTACAAAAACCACGCTTCATAAATATTAGAAAGAAGATAAATAAAATCCTATTACTCTGTCCTCCTCAATAATAGTGATTTCAATTTAAATTAGTTAACTTCATAACTCTAGTTATGATGGAGCCCTAAATACTTGATTTCAGATGCATCAGGTAACTTTTTCCCCTTGTTCACTGTCTGCAATATAAACCTCAGTTAAGCAAATGAAATAAAATTGGAGCCCACTGAAAAAGTAAAGCCATGTTATCTCTTCTCTATTTCAGAGAGCTCGTAAAATTACACTGACAGGTGAGACACCCTGGGACAGCCATGCATGAAATATTTCTTATCTGGAGCATAGCATCAACAGAAGGAGGAGTGATCAGATAGCAGTGAGTTTCAAGATAATGCACAATTGCAGAGATAGAGAACGGGATTATATTTCCATATAAAACAAGGCACAGAACACGCGAGGTTACGGAGAAGCTCACCAATTATGCAACTTGTCAGAAAGCTGCTCCTTCTTCCAACCCCTTCCTTCTTCTGGATGTTGATTGCTGCATTGTCACAAGCTTGAAAGGTGCAAAACATTGCACAGATAACGCAAAAAAATCTGCTATTAATTTACAAAGCAGACAAAACAAAACAGACAAAAAAACCCAAGCAGCAATAACACCTCTGGGTAGACACAGTGGCTTCTGTGGCTTTCATTTCTTTGCCACTAGATTTAAAAAGCAAATATGAACCCAGGGGCTAAATCAGTGAACGGTCCTAATGTTCACTCTTGATTAGCTCAATAGTCCAAGTTCCTCTGTCTCACTCAAGTTTATTTTTCACAGCTGTGTATTTAGCTACAGCAATTAACCACCAAAACCAAGAAGCAAAGGATAGTCACACAGGGAAAGAAAAAATCATGAAGTTCTTAAAGACACAAACAGAATTTACAGACCTCCATCAGCAAAGAAAACATACAATACAAATTCATACATAAAACTGAGAACAGGAAATGTTCTGTGCATTTAATACGTAGCAAAGAGTAACCAGAAACCCTGTTTTACACTAACAACTTCTCAACTGTCCCATCCCTTAGGTTTATTCAGCACTTCTGGCTTTTCTGTGGGCATTCAGTGTGACAGAAGTAAAAAGATTTGGTATTACAGGACAGTGGGTAATACCAAACATAAAGGAAATACTGTTAGTTATTCAGTAGTGGAACCGAACTTCCCAAAATCAAGTGTTCAGCAGTGGCCTAATAAACTGTCACTGATTTTTACATTTGGTGACATCAAACAACACGTGTCAGCTGAACTACAAATGCAATAAAACAAAACAATACACACACATAATCTCAGCCGCCATAGTACGTTCGTTTTTTCTTTACAGCATGTCAGTCATTCACATGTGAAGATTCTCAGAAAACTGAGGACTGCACATTATACCAATCACATCATACAAAACACACCCACGAGGTGTCTTCACAAGTCTCCAGCATTCCCTTCCAGAACTCTGCTTTCCTCCTATTGTCTACAGCCACAACACATACAGACATCGGGATGTTGTTTGCAAGGACTGTGCTCTGATCTGACAGCAGAGTACTGAAGAACTATTCACTGCACATTGATGGCACAATTCTTGTGTGCAATTCCATTTTTAAACACTGCTCGTGTCCAAAATATGCAAAAAAAATTTTTTTTAATCCTGCAGAGAGTAAGTATCCTATACATCATCACTGAAACATAAAAATAGACAGGGCTCCACAGGTCATCGTTATGAACCAGAGCAACAAATACCTAAGCATAAGACAGCTCCAATTTCAGTGCACAGGAACTGCCAGCTTTCAGAAGCTCCAGTGCAGGTAGGTGCTCTGTGGAGGACTAGTGACATCTGGTGGCTTGCTGGGACAGACTGGGAACTCCCTGAGAGTTACAATATCCCTGCTTTCATAACAGATTCCCTGAATACTACATTATCAAATTAACTGCTCTGAGACTTTTGATCTTTTTCTTTTAAAGCCATGGCCACCACCAACATGAGTGAGCTATGCTCAGAAAATGTGCTCAGCATGCAGTTTTCCCACTCATCAGTTAAGAAGTTGCCACTGCTGAAAGCTAGGGAAATAAGACTCTTGCTCAGAGAGTATAAACAGTGATCTTTATATCTGTGCCTTCAAACACTTCCCCAAGTATTGCTGAAACTTTATCCCAGTCCAGGCGGTCAAGTCCACACCCAATTCTGGAAAACAAAACATCAAAATAATAATGAGCTCTTTCGAAGTATGCTATGAAGAACTAGCCCTCCAGGCACAAACTCAACACACCATAAATCAATATAATACTGTTACAATATGGAAATAACCAAACCGGAATGTATTTTTATTAATTAAACCAATAGGGAAACACAAGCTTCATTTACACAGTGGGTAAGAAAAGCTGATACTGAACTCTCAAGAGTAGGAAGCCATCCCTCAAAAACATCCCCCTACCCCAAGAATCACCTAATTCACTGGAACAGGCTGCACAGAGAGGTGGTGGAGTCTCCTTCTCGTTCAAGACCTGCCAGGACGCCTACCTGTGCAACCTGGGCTGGGAGCTGCTTTGGCAGGGGGGTGGACTTGATGATCTCTGGAGGTCCCTTCCAACCCCTACAATTTTATGATTCTGTGATTTACACAGCACTAACTAATTTTCTTACTTGGGCATGGAAATGTCAGTAACTCCGTTGTTTAGACAGTGAGTTTTCATGGCTTCTAAACTCTTTCGCATGTCCTCATACGTTGGTTTGTGAGAAACTTTCTTCTTTGTAATCTAAGTATAAAAGTAAAAAAATCAGTTGTACCTTTGCCGTTATACTGCAAACTCCCCCTCTCCTCCCTCAAACACTCCACTACAGCAAGTTTGTACACTCAAGAGTTGCTACTGTGAAGGGAAAAAGACATGAAGAAAGAATTATGTTTCATAGCTTGAAATAGTGTAATTTGGCAGCTAGTTCTCTGAAATTCAAGTATAAATAAACACACAGAAGAGAGCTTGACTGCTCCTCAAGCACTGAAGCACTCAACTTCTCACAACTGTTAAAGGTGTCATAACACGTAACACAGTTTTGTTACAGGGGAGCACTTAAGTCATTCTCTACTCTTACCAGGTAGTAAATATACCGGTCATCTCTTTGGAGAACTGCTACCTCCCCGGTCTTCTTTTCTAAAAGGAAGAAGGTGGTATTTTAGGAACAGTTGCAGTCCACTGGGCAATTGTCCCTGAAACCCCAGTAGTGACCTTCAGGCTGGAAATCTATGTTAGTCCTTAAATTCCAACAGTCACACAACATTACTCACGTTGATCTAACAGCTCTTGGACACCTCCAAACTTCTTCTTAAAAAGAACAGCTATGCCTGCACCCATGCGACAGTCCTCACTGATGCAATGAGCCAGCGCGTCCGTTGGGGGGCATGAGAAAAGGTCTCCCTTAACACACTTGATCTAGAAAGCAAGCACAAGTGTGAAAACAAAGTGTGCAGGCCGTAACAATTAAAGAAGCCTGTACAGTAGTATCTATGAGGCAGCATGTTTAAGATAGAGATTATAAACTTGATATATCGATAACATATTTTCTACCTGATTGGATATGAGAAGCACACACCAGCAGACCTGTTCATTTTACACAATCAAAACTGAGAAAGATCTGAGCACATCTGCAGAGCTCCACATTCCCATACTTAAAACACTGAAGGTCTGCGCCAATGCGAAACATTGGCATCACTGATAAAAGCACAAAAGCACACCGTAGTATCAAGAACTCGCTTTATTATCAGCCACTTCTGCCCCAAAAGCTACGTGGTACGACCAGCTCCCACGTTATCAGAATGTCTCAGTGCATGCAGTGCAGCAGTAGCCCATATAACCCATCTCTACGCACTTGCTCCCCCTGCTCCTGGACGTGGGTGGCCATGGTAACGTGGGCTATGGTGAAGGTTTCTGTGGAAAGATGACAAAAAAGAATAGCATTAATAGGGACCTCAGATTGGGAACGAGGCTGAGCCTTGATCCAGCAGATACGTCCAGACGGCAAAGCACCCGCTATGGGGGAAAGAACAATAAAGGAAAACGGCACCCTGAGCAGCGTGGGGAGGTCCCACACATCCACGCAGCCCCAGGTAGGCCCCAGCCCACGAGGCCACGTGTTCTCCCCCAGGCCACCCCTGCCCGCTTCAGGACAGCCCTCAGCACAGCCCACCCGCGGGCACGACGTGAAGAACGGACTGCCGGGCCTGGGCCGGCACCGCTGCGAGCCTGGCGAGCCTGCCCAGCACGGCCCACATCGCTCGGCCCACTCCGTCACCTCCACTACAGCGCTCAGCGTCACGTGAAAACGGCCGCCGCCCCGAGCCGCCCCTCTAGACAAGCTGGAGGAACGCCGTCTCTATGATCCCCGCCGAGAACATTCCGAAGGACAACCTACCGCATGCGCGAGCCTCTCGGAGGCGGGACCTAGGAGACACGTGACGAGGTAAGGGTGGAACCGCAGCGGCGCGTGCGCAGTGCCGGCGTTGGCGGCCCCACGAGGCGCGCGCGCTCCCTTGGGCGCAGGCGCACTCGCCGCAGCTGGGCGGGCCGCGGGTGGGCGGTGCCCGGCGCCGAAGGCCGCGACGAGGAAGGCGGGGACGTCCGGAGCGGGCGCCGCCGTGCGCATGCGCCGCCTGCGCCCGCCCCCTCTTCTGTCTTTGTTCGGGGTTGGGCGCCATTTTGCGCGGCGGCTGAGTGGAGGCGCTGATTGGGTTTCGGGGGCCGGTAGCGGAGCCAATCAGCGCGGGACCCGAACCGGGGGAGCGAGGCACGGTGAGTGCGAGCAGCCAATATGGAGCCCCCGAGCGCCGGCCCCAGCGCCGGGGTTGGCGGGGGCGG
>VXAB01014111.1:0-34432 GCA_013399175.1 Odontophorus gujanensis | reverse complement strand
TTCATACTTTGTCTCATACTGCAAAGTTGGATTGAAGATGACAAAAGGTAACTTGCATGCTCTGGAAGTGGCTGAGAAATGAATGAACCTTTCATCCTACTTATGCCACTTCTGTTCATAGAATCATTTAGACAGCACAATGTCTCCTTTACTGCTCGCTCTCACACCAGCCCTGGGAATGGCTCTGTGGGGACTGCAGGAAGGCAGGACAGTCAGGGCTCCTGCCTAATGCTAGAGATAATGGGATGGGATGTAAACAGATAAAACATGAGAAATTAGGAAGATGTCCATTATTCTGGTGCAAGGACAGTCTCTTCTCATTCTTTTCTTGACTTTTCAGTTTTTGCATCATTAGATGTTCTTTTCTGCTATGCAATTTAAAGATAGTATATATTTCCCATCCTCCTCCTGTCATGACAGTACTGTCATTACATTTTCGTGGGTTTACTCTGAAAAGCAGCTTCTATAGAGGAAAAATACTGAAGAAAAGAGCTTAGCTGCCTGAGAGAGCTTTGGTATATTGCACTTCACAAATCTGAAATGAAACCTAAACCTTAGAGAAAAAGAAAGCTTTTTAAAAATGCTGTCTTTTAAAATTTTCTTTAAAGAAAAAAAAAAATACCAGAAGGTCCACTGAATTTTATCACTTCTAACAATGCCGTATTTTAGAACAGCTGTTCTTTTGTTATACAAAAACATTCACAATTTTTGCAATTTGCAAAATACAGTTTGGACTAGGATCCTCCATTAATAGACTATCAACATTTTATGTCCGCATTATAAACATCTAAAACTTGAGGTTTTAGCCAAAAGCCAGAGCAAAAATAAGTGAGACTAGACTGAATAGCACATGGAAATCATATTTTTTCCAGCTCATGTGGTTTATTTCATCATGGGTGACATTTTTTCCTCATCATTATGTTTTCATCTTTTTTGAAATAAACAGTGAAAGTCTGTTGCATACTACAGACATTAAACATTGAAAATAGTTCTAAAAATAATTAATTTGCTGAAGTAAATACCTTTTGAGTTTTGCTTCTATTTGCAAACATATCTTAGTCTACTGAGGATTTTTTAACCTCTATATACAATAATTATTGTGAAGAATTCACATTTAAAACTATTACAAGAATTTACTCCTTAGCTAAATAGCAGTGTAAGGCAGCACTTTGGCTGCCAGAAAAACTCTCCTAAAAACCTGTTCTATTGTCTGAACAGATCTGTAGGAGTGATTATAAATGAATTTGCTGTTCTTCTTGGTGCTAGGAATACAGCAGCAATAAGACCCACACTAAAAATATGAGAAAATACCTGATAATGACTTATTCTAATAGAATTATTGTAGGAGAGCACGGAAGCTATAAAATATTGCTCCATTTTTCATAACAACGATCATTGCAAAGTAACAATTTCAACAGATTTTTATGGAGTTTTTATATTCAGCATGTGCTTTGTACTTTATTTATTTTATGGAAAAATCTAGGTCCATGCATAGCAAAAGTGAATAATTAAAGAGCAGATAGACAAGACACATGAGATTTCTTTCCTACAGAGAACCTGTAGAAAAATGTGGAAATGTTGTTTTACAGTTGTAGATGGTATTTATAAGTTTCAGACCATCTTCATGTCTGTTTATTAAAGTCAATTGTCTACAGTGAGGGAAGAACTCAGTGATATGTTTTAAATCCAGAAAACCTGAGTCCTCTAAATTTGATATGTGTATATATATATATATATATATTTTAAGGAGGGTGTTCATAGTATAAAGAGAGCTTTGAAAACGAGCCTAGATATGCTGCTTTCATTTAAAAACTCCTGAATAATAGCTAGGGAAGTATATTCCTCAAATGTCCTGTTGCTTTCTCCTCTGACTTTAGTGTTACATTTGGACCTGAAAGTCACCTCTGTTCTGAGTCCTGGCAAATTCCTGAGATCTTAGAGGTCAGCTTTGCAGCAGAGGATGAATCAGTGGATTTATTTTAGCTAGTTTTAGTTATACACCTATATTATCAGTGATAGAGCAGCTGTGGTTGTAGAGCAGTGACCTTCTGTTAGATCTGTTTCAGAATTGTAATGCTGAATTCTCATGGGGGCAAATTCCTGAAAGCAGTGACTAACCAGGGACCAGCTCAAGTGCAAATTCCTATCTCTGCTGAAGCATCTATTTCCCTTAGTGGTTTGCCTCACAACAGATCAAAACCAGATCCTGCAGGGATGGATCTAATCTCGCTTATGTAAAAATAATGTATTATCTCCTGGGGCTGCTTCAATGTATATCTCTGTATTGATTGTACAGGGATGTCCAATTTAGATTAATTATCAGAGCCATAGATATCCAAGGTATGGTGATATATCTTTGCTTTTGTAGAGAACCATGGAATCTTCACTTTCTTTGTTGTTGAAGTAACATAGTAAATAATGGTATAAAGATTCAGAAAATGAATAAAAATACTGTAGTGTATTGCTGTACTAAAGTTTTGAATCCTTCCACTTAGTGCTTCATATACCTATGACTGTATATGTATTTTTGTGCAAGGACAAAACCTCTAGCAGTCTCTTCCTTTTGCCAGTTTTAGTTGCTGCTGTGCATTGCTTTCAGTGCTCTGAACCTTGCCTGCACTTCTGAAATTTGGATTCAGGTTGTTCAGCTGATAGTACCTTTGTATGTGTTGCTAGACTCCACAAATGACTGTGCAAGAAAGGAAATGTGGATGAACATGCCTTTCTCTTGAGGAGATGAGACAGATTATCAGAAATAATCAGCTAGCATCCATTTTATGCAGCATATTTGCTAAAGTAAAAGTCCAAATGAAGAACAGTCACTGTATGCAAATATCAGAGTAGCTTTTCATGATATAAAAGGCTATTCAGTGTCCACTTTTATTTTGGTTGTTGTGGTTTTTGCTCCTTAGGACTTACAGGCACCTAGCTTTAATATAACTTCAGGTAATGCAGTGTATAAAGAACTAGCTGACAAGGTAAGGCAGTACTACTGAAATCAGGCTCACTCTAGCTGCATCTTCAGTATCTGATTTCTCCACCCTTTTAGTTTTTCTTACAATGCTTTTCTAACTACAGCTGCATATGGAGGATGTGTACTGAAGTTATTTTCAAGACTTCTGTGTGTCATGAGTGCTGTGAAGATAAAACTCCTGCTAAATTTGTGTTCAGACAAGGTACCTCATGAAGGGCATTTTGTCAAATCCTACAGTGTATCCCTTACTGATCAGCTTTTTAAGGTGGTGAATTGAAGGGGAAAGCAATTCTTGTTTTGTGACAGTCTTCGACACATTAAAGGAGATTTTGCATATGTCCATTCACAACATATCAATGCTGTAGACTTGGACAGTTATTTATTGTTCATCTATTTCCTCTAGCGTGCATTTTAGAGCTAACACAGCATAAATATTTGCCACGAATGCAGGTATTCCTAAGGAACTGTGGGTAATGGTTATTTCCCTGTAACAGTTTCATCTAACCTTGAAAATAGGCATGGCCATGTAGATATTTATAGACATTTATAGATGGTAACTCATTTTTTGGAAGACAAATACACTATACTACTATGTGTTGTGCATGGTATTCAGCTTTATCCATGGGACTTTGAAAGAGTACATATAAACTACCCCACAGATAACAACTGTTTCTCTATCTACTGATCTTTTAGTGATTTAACTAAACTTCAGACAATTCTAAGTGACCCAAGGGGTGAAGATTTTAGGTTTTAATATTGATCTCTGTGTGGAAATTCTGACATTAAAGTAGCAAAAGAATATGCAGCCATAAAACCGTGTACAGTTGCTATACAGACACTGTTCTTTTTTGTGCAGATGGTGATATACTTACATACCGATTTCTTGCAAAATTTTATTAACAACATTTACATTACAATGGGACCAATAAATGTATTTTCATGATATTTTCATTGCTCCCTAAGGGCCCATCTGTCTCTTTCTCCCCGTACCCACTCACAGTGGTGAGAAAGATGTGAGACTCTCCCTTCCATATGAATGGTTTTGGTTTAAACAACTCAGAGGGTTCCTTGTTCCCTGAATCTGAGGAGTGTTGCATCAGCCCTTTTGGGAAGATGGTCCATCTGGGTGGTTGCTAACATGGAGAGGAGAAGCTGCTGGAGTTGGATTGGGTGAGGGGTGCAAAGCTTGCCTTAAATAGAGGCAGTTAATTTCTACTAATTTACTTAAATCCTGTTAACATATGTGCTTTTTAAGGTCCCAAAATGTTGATGCTCAAGAGGTGCACAGTGAGATCTGCACCAGCAACCCAGAAGCGGCTTGGGCACACATGGTACCTGGCATATTGCATGGATGGGCAGTAACCAAGATGGATTGATTACAGGCTGGCCTCGACTCTCATATCCTGATATGCAACATATGAGCTCCTGTGGAGATACAAGATAAAGTGCCAAGCTTGAAGCCATATTCTCATTCTCTGATAAAGTTCCTGAATACTATTTTTTATTTTTCTCTTGAAGATGTGAATAACTTCAGATGCTTCATTATCTGACAGTTTTTGCAAAACATGCCTATAGTGTTTCAGGAATTATGATATTTTTTCAGCTTCTAACTTTGTGTAGCAGTGAGAGTGGTATTTGTTTGCTATCAGCAACTTCTATCAAAAAGGGCTCCTGCAGAAGCAAGTGCAAGGGAGTGTGCTCGAAGCATCTTAAAAGATACCTGTTCAGCAGCAAGAGATATCTGAAAGTACTATCTACTGGGAATCCTTGAGCAGAAATATTCTTCATTGCACAGCTCTGAACAGTTCTGGCAGTTTCTTCTCTTTTATTTTGCCTGTTGAAATGTGCTTACTTTTTCTCCATCTTGAATAATAGCTAGCTTCTTCCCAGGTCATACAGCTTCAGTTCGTAGCCTCTGTCTAGTTACTTATTGATTCATCATAACCACGGTTTACAGACTTTCTATTTGTGGAATCAATAATGCAGAGGGAAGGTTGTAGCAGGGGAGATCACTCTAAAAGAGGGGATTTCACAGGACTATACATGTGCCTTATTAGCAGTTTTTTTTCTAAAGGCCTGAGTTAAGTTCCTCCCCTGACTCTGCACTTCAAAGAGTTTGCCTGCGGCTCTACAGAAGCAAACTGAAACTTAAAATTAAGATCTTTCTTTCAGACAGTGAACTGCGAGTTGGGACATCCTACAGAGTTTCTCTTAATATATGTGTAGGAGCTTAAAGTACTGTGGGGAAGTCCTAGAAGGCAGGGGTGGGAAAGGAAAATTAAAAAAAAAACAGCTATGTAGGTCTCAGAAAAGCAAGTATATATATATGTACTTGCAATTTGTGGGAGGAATATTTCAAGGTAGGAATCTGACATTTTGGTTTAATTGACAGACTACATAAAAATGCTTTATAGAACTGCCAAGTGGAATGTGATGTAGTATAAAAGGCATTAAAGTATTGAAGAATCTTTAAATTAGTATAGCTATACCACTCTATCCAGACATGAAAATAGATAAAGCAAAGCAAAACAAAGCCAAAACAAACCCCTAAAGATTGGCATACCAGCTGAAACTCTGTAGAAAATAACCATCCAAACAAAAATATCTTGAGAGTTTTTAAAATGGTGATATGTGGAATTTAAAAAATCAACTGCTTTTTATAGATAAGTTTTGTTAAATTTTATCACACATATATTTATGCCCAGTGTATACACACTTCTGAACATAAAATATATTTTCAGATTATTTTCAGAATATTTAAATTTAAATATTCTTCATATATGAAGAGGTACACAGGTGTACATAAATACCTTTCTGTGCAGAAAAGGAATATAGTATTATGAATATTATATTTGAAAGAATTATACACAATGGATATCTTGCAGTTGACAGAATTTCTGTAAGTCCACCTTGACTAGAATACTGTTGGTATAGTGTGTATTCTAGGTTTAATCAGCTTAAATGTCTCATCAGTACAGGTTTCATCTTTTAGTGATGTCCTGGTTTCATCTAGGATAGAGTTAATTTTCTTAGTAGTGGCTGGTATGGTGCCATATTTTGGATTTAGGATGAAAAGAGTGTTGATAACATACTGATGTTTCAGTTGTTGCTGAGTAGTACTGCACAGAGCCAAGGATGTTCCAGCTTCTGAGACTGCCCAGTCAGTGAACAAGGAGCTAGGAGGGAACAGAAGCAGGGCAGCTGACCTAAATTGGCCGAAGAAGTATCACATACCATAAGGCATCATATGGAACGATAAAACTGGGAGAAGTTGGCTTAAGGGGTGGTGGGTATTGGTCAACAGTTGATGAGCAATTGCGTTGTGCATCATTTGTTAATATGTATGTTTATTTTTTGTATTAAAATGATTTTTATCTCAATCCATGAGCTTTAATTTAGTGCCATGATTCTCATCCCACTGGCAGAGGAGATGAGTGAACCACTATGTGGCTGTCAAGTTAAACCACAACAGATGTTCAGATGTATCCTTAGAAAAAAAAAGTGTTAATTACTTAGAAAGCCATTATTTTCTGTTTTCTTTTAGTTTATTACAGTGTTTCCAAATAAATGGAAGGGTTGTTGCTTTTCTAACCTTGAAGAATCTTAGTATGAGATGAATGAAGTGGTGCTAGGCAATATTTTTTAAATAAGAAAAGTGGAATAAAAAGACTTTGATAACAGAATTCATGGTAACATTCAGGCGCTCAAATAAGAATCAAGCTTCTTATTAAAGACTAAATATGTTTCTGCACCTTACTAAAAAAATAAATACCTTAATTCTGCAAACAGGAGTACTTGCAATCAACTAGGTGTGTGTCAAGATGGAATTAGAACACAGGGACCCAGAGGTATTTTTCTCTGGGGAAATTACTGTTGTCCTACCCTGGGCTTCAGCTGCTCTTTCCACAGAGGCAACTAAAGCCTACTCAGGTGCTTGAGCTATTTTCTAATAAGTGTGAGAAGCCTGGAAGCAGGCTGTTCAAAAGGACTATTGAATTTAGCTCTCCACCTTGTTACACTAATCCTATTTTATAAAGACTCTCATTCACAGCACTTTTCTTAAGATGTTACTTCAGGCAAAGGATATGAGCCAGAGGGTCATTCAAATGCATGAGGGTAGAGAAAACCTTTATTTTTACCTCTGATGCATGCCTGAGATCATGTTAATTTGTCATCCAGTACAGTGTGCCCTGAGACCATTTGGGTCAGCTGGAAAGAAAAGAAAATTAATAATGAGAGTCATCTAAGGAAGCAGGGGAAACATATTTCCCCTAAACTGTGTAAACTACAGGCTTCTGAAGCCCTGAGACAGAGGAAAAAATGTGGGGTTTTTTTGTACTCTGTCAGATGCTGAAGAGTGCTCTGAGACATGTGCTACTGCTTCTTGCTGAGTCGAGATATTTGGCAGAAGGCCCACAGAGAGAAAAAGAATAAAAAGTCTTTGTGCCAAATGTTCTTCTGAGTGTCTGAGGCTGGATTGGTCTTTTTTCTCAGCAAAATCATATAATTAGTAATCTCAGACCTCAGCCTGTTAATTTACAAAACGTCTGCACACTTTAATATATCATTTGCTTAACATGTTTGATAACAACCTCAGAGATACTGGGGCTTTTGACTTCTTGTAGTATTTATAAACTGTGCCTCGCCCTGGGTGTTTCTTTGCCAATGCTGCACATGCTTGTCTTGTGGATGGTGTCAGCCTGCAGCAGCTAGGAAAAAGGGAGGGAAGTCTTTTGCTTACAAAAAGCCATTTCTGTTCCATAAGGAAGCACACAGCCTTTGCGGCCATCAGCGTCTTCCCTCCAACAAATGGGGTGGTGATGGTGCAACTGTTCCACCTTGACACCTCAGGTGGGCAGTGTTGAGCAGCTGTATGGGTTGACTGTGACTTGGAGCTGTGCTTGTCTTGAGGGTTGCACAAACATTCAAAAGCCTTTTCCTCTCTTCCTCTTCCAGTGAGTTGTACAGAGTTTGGCAATTGTTAAGAATCCACATAGTAGGCAAGAGATACAGCACAGTTTATTAGCACTACAGATATCCCCAAGGTTGCTGATGAGCCCTGGGAGCCCTGTTGGGACAAGAGGAACCACCAAGCACCATGGAGTGTTGGCCCATGGTTGAGGCTTGCTCCTACTAAAAGATGGAGCCCCTTTCTAATAATGGTTTATACATATTCATGTCTTTTGGTTGCAGCCCAATGGAATCACTTTTACAGCAGCTGTCCTAAGTGATCAGTTTCCACATCTGGGAAGGTTGATGTTGGAACACAGGGGTAAGTTCCTATAAAGAACAGAGAATCAAGAGCACTGTGTGGGTTTGACCTTTGACTGAGCAAGATATAGTGTTCCACTTGAGATATGCAAGAAGGAGCAATAAGCAAGAAGAATCCTTGGTTCATCTTCTAACTCCTTGCAGTACCTTGCACAATGAACTATGTAAACACAGAGAGGTCTGCAAGATGCTTCATGATTGCTGCATGTGGTCTTGTCTCTGAACTCTCTGTGGCTTCAGAAACCTGGCAATCAACTGATTTTGAAGCTGAAAGTGGTATCTAGGGGGAGCAACACTACAGTCTGAGAAGGGATTGTGTGAAGAAGAGATTATCTTATAGGCTAACAGAAATTTGGTTGTGTTTGAGTTCTTATATCTTAGCATAAACAGTTGTCCTGAAGATGTCATTCACAGCCACTGCCACACGAAGGTCCTGACTATTGTGAAGGGGGAGATAAGTTTATTTGAGTAACATTTGCTTACTCCTGTCAAAGGTCTGATTGATTAAATTGGCCTGAGTAAGGCCAGAAAGTTAAAGTCACATGGTTATGAGATCTCCAGGCCCAAGAAACCCTATGTGAAGTTCTCCATCTGTGATTTCATGTTTGTAAAAATCATGCATCTGTCTGGGACAATGTCAGCTTGTGCTATTCCAGTAAGTTTTTTTTCTCTCATGGTAGATAACTCAATCCTTCAGTCCATTTCATTGCATAGACAGTGCCATGGGAATATCTGAGGCTTGATCTCACTGAGTCACTGGTGAGCTCTCAAGAGTAATACCTGTAATGCTGTTTTCCTTGTTGCTTTTGTTTTTGTTTTCCAAAGGGGAAGACATCTTCCCACACAGATGGTTATAACCAGTGGCTGGCAAACAAACTGATGGATGAGATTTATTTTTGGCACTGTACAGCAAAGTATGCTTGGCAAAGGGACTGTAGCAAACCATTCATTAACTCAGTTTTTAAGGGCTACCAGAGATGCTATCAGCATTGCGTTGTCATATGAACTCCACTTACCATTCTTCACCCAAGTGGCTTAAGTGGGTTAATTGCGTGGTAGGGGCAGACCTGCAAGAGGAGCTGGGCTAATGCCTGCAGGACAAACACTTAGCACAAATTGCTCTTGTAATTTTAAAGTGGTTCTCTCAGGAGAGAAAACACCACATTGAGTACAAGGAGCTGGGGAGGGGTAGCAGTTAGTGAGGTCCTTTGTGTTGCCAACAGATGACTCTACAAAAGTAATTTGTCCAAACAAACAACTCCTTTTTTTTTTTATTATCTTTTTTTTTAACAATTCAACTGAGAATCTGTCCCAAGATGCAAGAGACATCAGAACAAAAGAAATGAAAACTAGTGCCAGTACTTCTAAGCTAAACTAAGTGTGTGTTCTTTCTGTACTTTTTAAGTGCTCAAGGTGAACAAGTGAATTTTAATAGCTATAGCTGTAGTGCAAGCCATGGAAAGGTGAAAGCAGTTAAATGAGACCTCAAAGCCTTGTCAGTAAGGTGTGTTTGTAGGGGCTTAGGATATACTTGCACGGGAAGGAGTTGTCCATATCACAGTATTACCCAAATCAAGCAAAAAAGAGGTCTGTGTGGCCTCTGGCACAGAATGGACTGCTCTGATCGAACAATGCAACTCCTTGGTTGGACTCACTGCAGTGTGTCTGCATGTGCCTCTCCGCAGATATTGATCAGCTGATCCAGCAGGTAGCCTGTCTAATATGAGAGGATTATCTTGGCAGTCCATGTACATTACTTAGAAGCAAAGGTTGAAGGTTGAATGTTTTTTTGCCAGATGCTGTCTCTGTCTTCCTGTTTGTTTGTTTGTTTGTTTTTTTCTCTTTCTGAAAGATTTCTACTGCTTATTTGTGCTAGAGGCTGCAGAATCCATTGGCTGGGGAGATGTGAGTCTGCTGCACCTCCCTATTGCTGGGTTTTGCCAATGCTGAGGCTGAACATGTATGCTCCATACGAAGAAATAGATGAATACATAGATAACTAAATAACTTTTTAAGCATGGACAATAAATGTAATGATAATGTAGAATACGAAAGCACAAAATTATCATCTTTTTCCTGCTGATTCTTTCCTGCTGCACTATGTGTCATCTGAAAAACAAAGCAGCATGAATGCCTTTCCTGAGATGCCATACAACTGTAGCATGCTTCATTGTCAGTACTGAGGACACAGGAATAACTGCTGTGTCTGTAATTGATTTTTCAGTTCACTGGTCAAAACCGTAAAAAAAAAAAAAGTAGCTTTTTCTCCAATAAAATTAATTATTTTGCTTTGTTTTAACAAATGGAAAATTGTAACATCCCTTAAGTTTAACTTAGCATTTAAAAAAATCTTGTTAAAAAATAGAAAATGGCATGTGCAAGCGATTTTTTGGCCCTCTGTGAAGATATTTACTTTTAGGTTCAATGTGTAACCAGATTTGACTAGTTTTCGAAAATAGTTTCCTTGCCAGGTTACTGTACTTCTTTTAGCAAAAGAACTCCGCAATGAAAAATACAGTAACTTTAGCAACATATTAAGGCATGATTAACTAATCCTAATTCACCATATTTTTCAATCACATGTCTAGAATATGTGCCATCATTCGCTCAATCACTGTAATATGTGCTAAATATGGACTGATCAGAATAAATACCTAAGTTGTAAATCCAGACTACACCTGCATTGAAAATACAAAATTTTAACTTGATTGTTGAAATTCTGACTCATAACCACTGATGAAGCCCAAATAATTAAACTGAAAGGGCTTTCAACCCGGTCTATAACCGTCATCTTTATTAAAGTTCGTGTTGATGTGCATATCACTGGCTTGCTGCATTCCAGAGGTAATGAGAGGCAACTGGTATGATAGATGTCCCCTTACTTTTTTCCCTTCTGAGCTGCCAGTTCTTCATCTAGGCTATGGAGCTGATGTTCTGTGTTCACATAAGAAAACTGAAGCTTGTACACCTGAAAGCTTGTCTGTTTTTTCCCCTATTACATTAGTGGCTGATCAAAGAAGAGATTATTTCAATAACAAAAAGCTTTGTGTTATATTCTTAGATCACCCTGACTGCAGCAGTATCAGCTCAGTGCGAACAGGAGCATGATTTAACGAAATTCAGTTTTTCCCTTACCTACTGTTTGGTGTATGTCACAGAAGGATATTGTAATTAATCAAATGGGTCCCTTCCAACCCAAGCCATTCTGTGATTCTGTGAAGGAAGTGGACGCTATATTTTGTTTCATATACCTTTATCTGTCTTTTAACAAAGAGGGCTTAGTTCTAAATATTGGCTTGACTGTGGCTGCAAGAGATTGTGATTGCTTACATATAGCAGGTACTAACACTTATTAAACAACCAAAAATATGCAACAGTACTCTGTATGTGTGTTTGCATGGGAGTGAGATTTTGCAGGTTTATTTGTAATCCTTCCTATCTACAGTGACACTCTGAGAATGATGTGACATACTGAAATAGCTGAAGTGTAGCGGAAATACAACCTACATTTGTTTTCCATGTCAGTCAGAATAAAGAAAGCAAATAGAGTATGTGAACAAGAAAACCCACTTTTTTTCTTGTTCACCTAAGAGTAGGACAGTGATTTATAGTCTGTTCTGTTAATGGTGCATTATAATAACTAATTTTATTTATTTTTCTGATATTGTTACCCCTTCCTTCCCATTTAATATCTTGGTGGTATACAATGACTAATTACTTGGGGGAAATGATGAAGCAGTTTGATAATCTGCTGAAACATTGTTTGCTTTCCGTTGCAGATGGTTATTAAAAAATCAGTAGTTCCATTATAGTACTTAATGTAATTACTCATATGAATATGGTGTACATGAATAAAGACTATGTATGTGCACGGTTTGAACGATTGAATCACTATATTATTTCATGTGGTACGTCATCCTCATTATCCCTAAGATGACAAAAAGGCCAAAGCTTGTATAGCATTGTATGTAGTTTGGATTGAAACTCAGGGCTGAAAATCATTTCCATTTCTCTCCTTTTGGTCATCTTTAGCTTCTTGTTTCAATAAAACTTTGCTTTTGTGACAAGCTTTAAAAAATGCCCAGCTGCATGCAAAGAAAACGTTGTATGTTATACATAATCTGTCTGATCTCAGAGGAGTTACCTGGAAGGTAATAAAAGAAGTTACATTCATATAATGGAAGGGCACAGGGCTGCAGTTCTTGTATGCCAGTGTAGAACTGGATTCTGTGGGAGGAGGTGATCATGAGTCAGTGGCTGCCTGCTGCTGCTGCTTGTCTTTGGCTGAATCTGCTTCTCACTAGTCTGCACTCAGCGTTGGGAACTATGCTGGTAGAGAACTAACACTACAAAAAAGGAGATTTTTTTTGCCCATCTAAATCCCTGGTTTACCCTTATTACATGACGCTGTTCAGGCAAGTAAAGGATGAAAGAGTGTGGGAAAGGTGGCAAGGGATTTGTTGTTTTGTCAGTAGCCGTTTATCATTAGGTTGGTTTAGTTGTATCACCCATTGTGCCTGTGTCTTTGCAGAGAACACATAATGGAGCCTTCATGACTTTTTCCCCTCATTATTTTACAGTGACTACTGGAACAGTGGAAAGCCTGAGTTTTTTAGTGGCCATGTCTATGTTACTGCATGACTTACATAAATTTCAGCAAATGAAAGATTCAAATGTCCTAGCAGATAGGTGTCAGATCTGGATTGAATGATCAAGTGGCAAAGTTGAGAAATGGTGATTGCAATGAGCAGTCAATTCAGAAAACTGTACTTGATTTAATCTGTGCTAGATTTGACTGTAACACTGTATTTTGCTAAATACATTATATTCCTATTTGTGAGTTGCTAAATAATAATCTGGAGCAATAACTTGCATTCTGCTTTGTAGCAAACTTCTCACAAAAGTGGACTCAGAGCCATAATTTTTTACCAGGTTCACTGTTCAAATATGACTTAAAATGTCATTCACCTGTAGGAAATAAAACTGTCATGAAAGAAAAATAATAGTTAGAAATTGTATATAATTAAGTTTATTTACCAAGTATGTTTAAGTATATTCTTTAAGTACATTCAGTGTGCTTAAAATGAAAAATAATAATTACTTAGCTTTATTTTTTCCAGGATCATAATTGTGAGCCCTGAATTTTTTGATGTACCAGTATCATACTGATTAATGAGATAGCTATTGACAATTTCACTACACGATAAAGAGCTATAAAAGTGGCAGGCTAATTACAGGATACACCATTAATGGGTAAGATATAATCATATCTGTTTTCCAGGTTGCACTCTCATATTACAGTGTTACATCTTCTGAAACATAATATATATGTATATTATATATAATCATCAGGAACATTTCACAGTCTGTACACACAGGTATCTCTCAGTTTCTTTCTTCAGTCCTTCTTTGCATTGATTTCAGGCAGGATTACTTGCATTAGCAGATGATGGAGAACTGAGTGTTTGTAGTGGTCCTGAATAATGAATTTCTGACAGATTCCAAAAATGACACTTGGTTCCTCAAACATTTTCTGCAAAGCAAGCAACGTGCTTTGAAGTCTGTGCTCAGAGAAGAAGAAACAAAACCAAACTGTGAGTCTTCCAAAATACCATCTCCTCCTGTGGAATGCTTCAGTGGCTTAATGAGGTTAATTTGTATTACGTTGTGGGAAATCCGTTATCTACTGCACAGAGGCTTTCATTTCACATGAATGTGACACATACTGTACTTACTGCACTCAAACTTAATTATGTGATAGCATAAGGAGCTGAAATCGCTGCGTTTCCTCTCAGGGAGTATTCAGAGTGTACTCTAGATGGCAAACAAAAACTAGAGGATGGTTGGCCTAGATTTTCAATTATTGAAACATGTTATGCACACATAAGTATACACCTTTTAGGTTGTTTTGGTTTTATACATAGAACATCTAAAAACAGTTTTAATAATGATGAGTAACTCTCAGTAGTATGTGGTTATTTTTTATTCTATTCCTTTTTCACATTTTTTTACCCTTTGAAATGCTTAACTGTGTTGTACATGAAAGTAAGTGACCATTTCCTCTAATTAGTCCTTTCCAATGGGAGCCTTCAAATGACCAATTTTCTCTTCCTCATTAGTACAAAGTGAGTCTTTCAAAAGTTTTGTTTCAGAATGCACTTTTCTTTCAAAGCTCTTAACAACTCTTTTAACTGGATTTCATTCCAGATGGCTGTTGATGTACACAGTAATTTCTCCTTGTAGGTATGTTATTGCATTTGTGGAGATTTCCTAGAGCTCTGTAAAGCTTCCTAATAAGAGACTGAAGGGACAACATTTCAGGATCACTGAGACACATTACAGTACAAATAAGGACTGAAAACAAATACAGTGAAAAGTGAAGTGGGAAGAAATTCACTAAATTTACATTATTTTTTAGATTCAGTGTCCGTTTCTTTTCATGTATATTTTATAACAAAAAACAGTGAATTTTTGCTAGCATGTGTGGGTATAAAATGCGTAATTGCCTATCAAAATAAAAATGAGTGTGAATTTACAAAAGTGGCTCATATTTGTTCTCTTTTATATCATATGTATAACATTTTTCTCATAGCTTTCTGGAGTGTGTGTTATATTTCAGTGGATAACAATAGGATGAGTCACGGATTAATCATATTCACTGTGTTAAAACATTTCAGATGTAGTACAGCATGAGATGATGAATGTAATGCAATCTGATGTAGCATGATGCACTGAGTGACTACAAAGATCACAGGCTGGTTCAGTGGACATTGTTCTACTGCAAAATGCATAATTGCCTGAATGAAATGTTTAGTAGTTTGTGAAGACCCAGAGTCTAATTACTGCCTGTGGCTTTTGTCTTTAGGCACATTTGCTCCTACAGCCCTTTTGAGAGCTGATACTGTGCAATAGCAGCTGACTAGATCCAATGGTCAGTGTTGGGCTCCTGAAAGCCCTTTGGTAGGGTTTTCTCCATGTGCAAACTCACTTTTGCCGTTAGTATATAAAAGGTAACTGAACCATTCAGTGCACAGGCTTTTCACATAGCATCCAAATGTTAACCATCAGAAGAAACAGGGGGACTGCTAAAGCAACTGTTCCTTTGTATAATTCCTGTTCCTCCCTGTATGGTGTTATAGATCAATACCAGCTAGAAGTTCAGATTTCTTGCTCTTCTTTCTGATGGAAATGAACTATCTTCAGAAAAGCTTTTTTTTTTTTTTTTTCTCTTTTTCTTTACCACTGCATGCTCTGATAAAATTATTTTTATGAATTATAGATCCTCTGAGAACTGGCTGCTCAACCTGAAAGGGTAGTTTTCTTACCAGTCTTACCACATAAGCCCCCTCATTGGACTCCAGAGGCATTGGTTAGAGTAGCATGGAAATAGTGAACTGTTGTTACCTGGGTTTGAAAAGCTTTGATTTCCTTTGTTTTCAGACTTCCTTTGCCGTGCCAGGCAGACACTTAAAATACAATTCCTTAACAGTTTTCCTTTCATTTTCTTTTGCTTTTTTCTCTTCCCTTTTTCTTTTCCTTTTTCCATTTTCTTTCTCTCCTTTTTTCTTTTTATCTTTTCCCTTTCCATTTCCTATTTCAAGGCTTTCCCAGTATCCTGCCAGCTCTTCTCTGACCATTTGTATGAAGTTTTTTGGAGAACTTATGAAAAACTGCATTTGCCCTGGACATAAACTCTGAACACACAGAATCTGGAAACATATGCACATGCATGAATTTTAAAGTTGATACACTTGCCTTCCAAGGTCTTGCCCTGAGGGAAAAGATTAAAAATCTTAGTAGAAATATTCAGCTACTTATGGAAGTCCAGAAAAGAATATATTTTGTACATTAGTTTTATAATGTCTCTGCTTTCCACTTCACTGGATCAGTTCTGTATGCAGCCTTCTCCAATTGCTTTTCTTTAGCCAGCATTTTCTGCCTGAGATAGTTACACTACATTTGGAAAAGAAATCAACTTTGCAATCTACTGTTAGTACCATTGTAATTCTAGTTTCATGCATGGCAGATCCAAGTTTGATGCATTTCTAATTAAAGAAAAACAATAAACATACACTCAAACAGTATGATGTTACCTCACAGTGTTATCAAATTGCCCATCTTCTCTTCTTTTTCACAGCTCACCATGTTAAAACTGGGACCTGTGAAGTGGTGGCACTCCACCGATGTTGCAATAAGAACAAGATAGAAGAAAGATCACAGACAGTGAAGTGCTCCTGCTTCCCTGGGCAGGTAGCAGGTACCACCCGGGCAGCTCCTTCTTGTGTTGATGGTGCGACTACCTCTATTTCTTCCCTTTATTGCATGTTCCCAGAGAATTTTGGTAAAGACATCAAAAAACCCACTCTATTGCAGTTACCTATTTAAAATAAGAGGAGAAAAGCTTCTGCATTTTGAAGGGCAAGACCAAAGTGAATGGGAGGATTCTAGGAAAAATGAATTATTTGTTATTACTCTGTGGAAATGCTAAGTGAAATTATTAGGTGCTAGTGAAGGACACTTCTTGAAAAGCTAAATTTAACCTAACCAACAGAGTGCCCTCAACACGGTATGAAATTCACTTAATTAAAAGTGTTTACGCTAAGTCTACATGAGCATGTCATTTTCATATGCTACAGTCTTACACTCCATTTATATATTTATCTTCATCATAAAGCATTAAAGAAGCAAACAAAGAGAACACAATTCTATTTATAAAAAGTCTCGGTAGATTAGCAATATTTTTTCTGTTGATTGTACAGTATTAATGTTTTATTTAACAAATCTGGCATTGATTCATATTTTTTAATTGTGAAAATACTAGCTTATTTTTCATGTCTATTTCTCTGAAAGAGGAGCGGAATGGATTCACCCTTTCCATGATCTCTTTACTGTTGATATGTTGTTGACTGTCAGAGAAACTGTAAATATGTCATCTTTGGGGAATATATTTAATCAGCCTGTGGTAGACTGCAGAGTAGATCAGGCAAAATATACTCAAAAGAAGAGAGCTTGCTTAAAACTTTGAAATCTGGCTGAGCAAGAGAAAATGAGAGTTGGAAAGGAATGCTATGAAATTACTTTCTGAACTGCAGTAAATTAGAAAAAAAAAGTAGTAAAGAGATTGTCTTTGAAATATGTAGCACCTTGTGCAAATTGAGGCTTCATTTCTTGTGAAGATTATGAGCTGGCTGCAAATCATAGAGTAAATGTCAGTTAATATATCTCCAACATTTTCATGGAAAATAAAAGGAGTGATATAATATAATGACATTAAAATGTCCATTTCAAGAACATGCAAATGTAGTTGTTTTCTTCTCTTGCAGCTTCAATAGTGGAGCAGAAATGGTGGTGCCACATGCAACCATGTCTTGAAGGGGAGGAATGCAAAGTTCTTCCAGATCGTAAGGGATGGAGCTGTTCGTCTGGGAATAAAGTGAAAACAACTAGGGTAGGTATGAAACCAACCTTACATGCTACAGTCAGATAAAAAAAAAAAAAAAAAGTGCAGGAAATAGGGTACACATGGAAGTCGTCAGCTGCGAAGAGCAAAGAAGTGTGGGAAGAGACTCACTCTGGGAATGGATTTCATCGTCCTGCACACTTGTCTCAGCAAGGATAGCAGTTGGATCATGGTAAGCAGTGTGCCAGAGCCGTCTCAGGTGAGCAGTGGAGATGATAGAGTTGACGCTTTTTTCTGCTACTGGTAATTTTTACATATTATAATCTGATACGTATTTCTTTCTGAAACAAAATCTGTACACTGTGCTAAGCTCTTTGTTTACAGGAAGGAATACAAGTACATTTTAATCAGTAACATGGCATTACCTTGTTTCGACATAGAAACTGCTGGGCATACTATGCATTTGATATGCAATTATGAGGATCTTCTGGTTCTTTCTGTCTTTTACAATTGATCAACTACAAAATTTTCAGTTTCAGTAAATTTCTTCATTTGGCACTTTTTATATGACGGTTTCAAAATTAGGTTGCCTAAAATAAATCTAACATTCATTATATAGAATGCCTGAAAACAAAGTAAACCTTCTTTCATCTCAGTTTTTAGTACCTACCAACACAAGAATAACAAATTCTGCAGTTAAGCAGGAAGTACTCAAACTTCCTCAAACTCCAGAACAATATCTCTACAAGTTTTGTATCCACATAAAACATTACAAATGCTCCCTGAAGGCACATATGCATGTATATAGGCATAGGAACCTTCACCTCTCCACTGCTCCATCCACACCCGATGAATGTTTTCCTTATAGGTATTTGTAATTGTTTGTCATATCAGGCTATAATTTGCCAGTACCTTGTTTACTACAGGTGCATCTGAGTGTTTATGTTGTTTGAATAAAATCTTCCCACATCTTGGCACGAAATTTCTGATACACCTTGGTTGTAGTGAAATTTAGTATGTACTGGCTGAATTATGTTTTATTCCACAAAGAGATCTGCATGTGTCAGTTTCTGAATGCCTAAGTCTTTAACCATTTTGACACTTTGAAGGAAGGATACTTCCTCAGTGTTTGATAAGCTGTTCTATTCCCAGATCATGTTAAATGTATTTCTTCTGAAGCTAACCATTCTTGAATGCTGCCCAACTAACTTAGTACACCTAACTTTGTACATGCTGATGTGTATCTGATTATATGAATATAAAAAGTGTGTGCATGCATAATCCAACAGAAAGGAACTAGAAAAAATGTAATAATAGCAATAGAAATAGGAAAACAATTGTGTGTATTTTGAAATCTGTCATTGTTATGACTGCATTATATATAGCACTATTAGTGCTCAAGAATGCATGCCTTTTTGTATTTAATATGTTTAACAGGCATATAAGTAAAAGTGTGGCTTTGGATTATCCTCCTATAGAAAAAGTAAAAATGATCACAAAATGGGGACATAGCAGTAAGAACCTCTTTGAGGATATTTCTTCACATTTTGTTCTTCTGTCAAGGTTATGCCTGCCCTTAAGAATCCACAGAAGCTCAAGGCTCTTGTCCTGAAGGGCTCATGTCTCTGCTACAGACTCACGGATCTGGCCCTTTGCAGGAGTTGACCTTTACTTGTCCTCCATGGATAGTGGCAGTCCTCAGGACTTACTTCATGGCTCCTCAGAAGTGATGCTATGAAAAACCCAGCTATTAGACACAGTAATTCAGTACAGTGGCCACCATAACCTGCAACTACTAAAGGAAAAAATAAAAATAAAACCCTTAAATCCCCTGCCATATGCTTGGCCTTCTAGTTTGTCCAGATACTACATGTTTCCCCCTTCATTTCCCAAACGTGAGCAATACTGTTTTGAGATGCTCCCAGATTTGAATTCAAATTACTGTCTGAGACATGGTCTCAGTCATTGAGAAAAGATGATAGAGAAATAAAGTTCTTTGTCTCTCTGGGTACAGGAGGTTGTATTTTAACAGATACCAGTCTGATGCCCAGAAAAATACACATTGCTATTAAGAATGCTGTAAGAAGGCTGTAGTAAGAGTAGCTTGTTATCAAAAGCAAGTATTTTTCCCTAATATGTAGTGTTTTCTAGTGTTTCTAATATTCAGTGTTTTCATAGTTCCTCTTTCTGCTCCCCCAAATCCATAAATAACAGGAAAAATTCTTAATGGCTCTGAGGTTTCAAAACTCCTTTTAAAGTAAAATAAAGGAGAATTCTTCAAAGAGTCAGTACTAAGAAGATGTGAATAATACTCTTCTGATTGTTAAATGAAATAACCCATATGTGATTATCATGTATAATGTAAAAGCATAAAGAAATGAAGGAACTGAACAGCTAAGGTGATTTAAGTGTACTGCAGTATTGTGAAAGCTTTCTGAAAGGGTCTAGGAAGGTATTACTTCTATATTCATCTCCAAACATCTTCTATAAGTTTACCTCTTTCATGAACATAAGAAGTAACTCAATTAACTGATAAAGCACTGTCTTCTCAACTACGGGATACCAGATTTAAAAGTAGCACCTACGTTTCCACAAGCTGTTAATAATTAAGCATTACAGTAGAAATTAAACCAGTAATAGGAAGCAGATATTTTTCTTGTCCACACCTGTTAGAATATTTAACTGCAGCACTATGAAGAACAGTGATGCCAAATTGTTGATATTTGTGTTAAGCCAAAATCTAAGCAAAAAAGCTATGTGAATAATGGAAGAAAATTATTTTAAAATATCTGGTCTACTCAAGGTGTTGCATTTTATTGAGATAAATGAGGATCTAATAACTTTACAAATCAATAAAATATTAGAAATAGTATGAATTCTATAGTACTCAGAATTCAGATGTTGTAAGAAAATGTCTGATAGTAATTATTTACCTTAGTAATGCAAAATTGGGTGTTATGGAAAGATTAAACTGTATTCCTATTTTCTCTACATACTAATGGAAGGTGCAGCTGTTAGGAGTTAACAGTGGAAAAGCAATGAATTCTGGGGTGGGGAGTATGTTTGCAGGTAAACTGAATACTGAGTCAACTCATTTTGTCTTAGAATTGACAATGTTGGGTCTGTGTAGCCTGCAGGAGGGGAAGGAGAAAAGGGGGAATGGCAATTTAGCTAATAATTTCACATAGAGAAATATATGTTTGTATTCCTGAACATTATATCACAACAGAAAAAAAAGAAACTCATTAATTGAATTATAAAGTATTTATATGCATAACTAAGATTTTCCAGGAATGTTCCCAGGTGTGGGCACGTACAAATGAAGTAAGTTGTAGCTAGTCTCTAAGTTTGCAAAATAAACACAAAAAATTTGTCAAGTTACTCTCCTTAAAAAATTGTAGAAAAGGGGAAAAATCTGAAGTTGTATTTTTGCTTTTGAAATCTTTTTCACAACACCTTTTCGTAATATAATTATCATCAAGTTCATCCCTATTTCTCACCGGTACGAGGTGTACCTCTTCCATATTGGAGATCTCTGGGTATTGTTTTTTTGAAGGCAAATCCAGATACTAGGCTTTGCCTGTATTTTTAAGTACAGTACGTTGTCCACTGTCTTTATAATACAGGCTTGCTTCAAGTAGAAGCACCAGAAGCTACACATGACTTGTGTGAAAGTGCAAACAGCAATGCCTCCCAGGGACCCTGGTTCCTCAGGCATCAACCCTGAGTTTAGCTTGGAGCATAGCTTGGTACTTGGGCAACGCATAAACCCAGATGTCTTTTGTAAAGAATCTGTAGTGCAGGAAAACATGTGAAGTGGTGCATCCTTGGTCTTCCCTTCAGATCCTGGAGCTGTGATATGACAAGAAGTTGCACTTATGCTCAAGAATGGGGAAGTGTCCCTGGGCTGCAGTTCAGGCACAGGCTGCAAATCTGTTCAGAGAAGGTGGGCTGGTATTTTATGAAGATGTAGTGAAATATATATTGGTAATTTTTACGTGAAACAGTACCGTATCCTTGAACTTTTGTTTTGGTAGAACTGCTAGTGGAATAAGGTACAATTTAGTGCAAAACTCTAGTTAAACTATTCATAGTGGAATTAAGTGGTATTTATTTGGGACAGGAACTGTCTAACCCAAGATCCAGGCTTTTTTATTGATATCAGAGACAACTGCCCACTTCCAGAGAACAATCTGTTTTGTCCTATGATAGGTCAGATGAATTATCTTCAGAAGGTACTTAATGTCTCCCTAATAATTCTGAAGAAAAGCTTTGATGATTAACTTAGTGCCTAACATTTGGATGCTTAGTGTTGAATAAGATGCTGCTGTCTAGAAGGCTTTCTTTGATGTGGTCTTCAATAGGAAGCTGATCTAAAAAAATCCTAAATTCTCTGTCAGTCTGGTAAGCTTTGGACTTTGACCACTGTCAAATGCAATACAATGTAAGAGAAGCTTCTAAAACATTAGTGTTCTGAAGATACTCAGCTCTATGCCAAATAAGTGAATCACACTCTGGTGAGCATCATGTCCAGTATCTATTGTTCATCAGAAATTGGTAACCAGTGCATGTCCTTTTAAAACAGTTTTGTTGTTAAAATAATAATATAAATGAACCGAAATGATCAGATACATTGCATAGCAGGTATTTCTTGTTAACCTTTGAAAATTTTTAGAAGGTGAAAGAGAACTAAATAATATTTTCCTATGAACAAGTGCTAGCAGTACTTTCATACAGGTCATAAAGGACCATCTTTTGGAAATGAGCATCTACCTTCTGGAATAGTTTCACACCCACACCTTTATGAGAGGCAGAAGGAACTGCTATTGTCACTCTGAAAACAAGCTATTATTTTTAATATGTGGGTAAAAGCACAATCCAGAACAGAAAGAAATCAATAGTTAATATATTACTATGTAGCTATATGCCAACCCAATATTAGAGTACTGTAAATATATATAGAGGTATATAAGGAACAGATTGAAATAAGAGAAAAATTTTACATGGCCAAAAATAAATCCATACTGAGTCCATTTATCTACTTTCCAAATCCAAATCTGCTTTCCAAATCAATACCAGAGGTAGACAACTAATGTAAAAAAAGAAAACACCACAGGAATTTTATCAGGATGGAGAGAAATCCATAGTGAGATTGTTTATCTACATTTCAACAATACTGGAGATGAGTCTGAAGTCAGATATTTGTAAAATTCCATTTAATCTAATTTAGCATTATGACACCCAGAATTTAAAACAAACTAAAAATTTAATAACATCATTGAAAGCAGAGAAGTATACTGTCCAAACATACCAACTGGCTACATATGAAGCCATATGGTGTTCAGCATGTGTATTCTGCTACTCTGAATCAATGCAATTCTGCAGCTATCTATAAATACTGCTTACATTTTTACCCTGTCTCCTCTTTCTCCCTTGTAGATGCTAGATTGTTTCTAAATTAGTTACGGCCGCTGATAGGAGAGCCAATAATTTTATTAATGTTTCAGATTATAAAGTGTGCTGTTCATAAGGCTTTCAGCCCAAGGAATGGGAGAGCTCCTATTAGATATCTTTACACAGTAATGCTTTGCAATGGGCCAAAGGAGGAAAGCTGAAGGCAGGATGGTAATTACTAAGAAACCTAATATCAGATGGCAGAATGAACAGTGACCCAGCTACTGTCATAAGCAACATGTGAGTAAGACAACACAAAAAATGTGAACTAAAAAGTGTCTTTGGACCCAAGAAGAAAAGATCATTTTTCTGGAAACTAAGCCTGACTTCAGCAAGGCCGCTGTGTTAGCTATTGATTTCTGCTCCTGTGTATCAGCAACAGATGCACTGTCTCTTTAAGCAGCAACAGTCAGAAAAAAATGGAAGTATAACTTTTTTGGTTTTGTTTTTGTTTTTGCTAAAGTTGGATAGAAAAGTTCCCATTGTGATTCCCTCTTCCCTCATGTTTTTATTCCTCTTCCTTTCTCCAAAATGTTCTAAAACAGTACTGGTGATGATATATGAGTAAAAAAGTCAGAAATTCATAAACATTGTGTAGAGGGTATTTTAGGATGTTTACAATAGACTGAAGGCATCATTGTAGTCAGTCAGTGCTAATAAGGTAGTGCATTTCTTGTGCAACATTTTTTCAGAGTAAAACTAGTACGAACCTCCATCACATGAAGCAGTTCACCTTTTGCTTTGACCACTGTGAAACTTGAAATACTTAGAGGATAAATCAATGATTTGCCAAGTGTCAGTAGTAAATAATTACAGGAAGTTCTTCTTCAAATGTTATTTAAGGGATCAAATTAAAAGACTACCTTGCTGTAAAACTCCTCTATCTTCTGCCTCTCTTCAAAGTTTCTGTCATAGACACCTTATCTTCTACCTTAATTTTGGGTGAAGATTTATAGGAATAATGCACATATGGTACAGTGATGAGCTATATTTTGTGGTTCATAAAAAGGTTGTGATTACAATGCAAGTAAGTGCACAGACGGTAGCAAAATATTAGCTATGGAAAAGAATGATTGCACTTGTGACAGGCTTTTTGTTGCTATGGTATCTCTTTCCATGCCTTTGGCTAATCTGTCACTAGCAGAAATTTGCAGCTGTCTCAGCATGTTTCTCATTGCTAACTCAGATAACCAGTGTATCTAATCTGCCATTAAAATAGCAGTAAATGGTATGTCTACATTTTCTTAAAAAATGCAGGGGACAAATGAGCTGGGAATGGAAATAAGATAACATTTTCTTCTGGGGTCATGTTAGCTTTTTGCATTGGTGATTATTGTTTTGATCCACTATCACAACTCATTCATATTGACGATCAGTATTTTTTAGTGGGCTGCCCAAACAGTAATCTTTTGGGGCACTTGGACATTTTGAGGAAAATATTTTGCATCTCTGGCTAACATACGTTAGAGCTTTCCAATTGTAGCTTTCCAAAAAGTGAATGAATCACCAGTTTTCAAGACTAAGCAATTCACTGAATCTCTTAAAAATCTGCAGAACACGAAATTTATGTCTTTAATGTGAAATTGGCAAACCTAGTTCTGTCGTATGAAAAGGTTCCTGTTACAAGTGTACATTTGACATGAGTTTAGACTCACAGCTTAATTATATCCATTTATAGGTCACAAAAATCTAGACAAGTTATAGTTTTTCTTTCCTGAAGACAAATGTATATTAAAAACAAACAAAAAACAAGATGCAAGTTATGGTGACAGGGATTAGAAGAAGAAGAGAATTAAGGTAGTGAAAGAGGCTACTTACAGCGTGTGTGGAGAGTCTGACGCAAGACTGCATAAGAGTTATAGTTTACCATGCTGTGCAAATTGTTTGAAGCAGAACTAATAGTTCAGTACTGAACTTTTTTACAGGCATGTGACTCTAATTACATTAATCCAAATTAATTACAGAACTAACTACAAAACCCATAAGAGTAAAGCAGAAGTTAGCGATTCATTACTGTATGATGTCACATAGTGGATTTGGTTTCCAACTTGGTCTTTACTTGTTCTTCCATTTCCTACTCAGCTCTTCTAGGGTATAAATATAGATGGACTTCTTGACCTGATTACAAGGTAGAACAAGAGATCCACCCAAAATCTATTGTAATGTGATGAAAAAAATGAATCCAGTGCATTCCAGAAAGCAATGAAATAGACCCACAAAATTAGGGATGTTAAAAATTTTACGTGTTTTGTATTTAAAGTCTGAAATGTTACAAACAAAGTCACTGAGTGGCAGTAAAACTTAGGGAAGCCAAGATATTCCAAATATTCAATCCAGGAAAATATTCTGTAGCAAATTTTTGTTGAGTTCTATGTATACTGATGTGAAGGATGGAAAAAGAGGATCACCAAAAGAGAATGGGATAAGGGCAATATTCATACATATGGCTTTTCTGAACTGAGAGAGCTTGTGAATGCATTACTTTAAAAAAAATAATTTTGAAAATCAGAATGGTGTTTCTACTTTTTTATTTATCAGAGTTCAGTTGCCTAGAAGGTTTGAAAATTTGCCTTTTTTTTTTTTTTATTTTTTATTTATTTTATTTTTTGCAGTCCCTGGTAGCACTTGGGACTGCTTTGGTTCTTGTCTATAGCTGTTCTGTGGTGTTATTATTTTTATGAGCGGGCACTCTGTACAAATCATGAGAAATGAAATCTTCTGCAATCCTTTCTTCACACTCATAAAGTGTTAGTAATATATATTACAGTTTATACATTTTTATGAGGGGATGGTTTTCTCTAAGGTAAAACTGCAGATAGTATCCATTGCAAAGCATATTTTAGCTTCAAAACTTGAAAATTGATGGAATTACTCAATTCAAAGACAAATATTTCGGTTATTGTTAAAGAAAAACATAAATGGATTCAACTGCATGTCATCAATTAACTAATTGGTTATTTTTTGCGAGTATTGCTTTCTTTCACATGGGAATCCTTCACTCCATCAGTCCAGCTGAGTGGTTTTCTGCCTTTGTCCCAAAAGATTCCACTTCCACTTGTAATTTTTTTCTCTCCCCAGTTTTTCCTTTGCTGGCATATTTGGGATACAAAACTCATGTCTGAAGAATAATTTTCTGCCTCTATAATGGAAAATAAGAATGACTTCTGAAGGCCATATGTAAATTACTAATTTTCTCCACTTCTCTACAAAGTTGGAAAGGCATAACACTGAAATCAAAGATGTTTGTACTCTCATTTACAGCCTCTTCGGCCTTTCAGGCCTATGTAAGATAGAATCTTTGAATATCTAGCAGTCTTTTTTAGTTTTAGCAACGGGAAACCTTTACCAGTTTGCAGTACCTTACAAGTATAGGAAGATGATAGTCAAATATCAGTATCATATGAGTGATGTTCGCGTGCTCTAAAACTAATGCTTCTTCCTTGTTGCACCCTCTTTTGTGGTCTGTGAGGGTTTTGGATCATTTCTGAAACTCAGAAACATTGCATTTCATTCAGAAAAACTGGATTATTCTGAAACTTCCCATTATCCGATGCTGCATGGAGAACTCTTGCCTCTATTTGGCGCAAGCTTTGCACACTATTCATCTCTGTGAAGCTGCAGAAATGAGGCTGTGGGAATGTGGACCCTGGTTCTCTAAAAGGTATTACTTTCAATTCTCCAATATTCTCTAATCTTCTTGAGGTATTTCCCTATTCATTAGGACTGTATAGAAAACCTCAGATGTTCTACTCTGTTTTAGATCTGCTTTTCTGCCTTCTAACAGGGACAGAAAAAAAAATGAATAGAAAATAAAAAGCAATTAAAGAAAGTCAGTCATACAAAGTGGTCATACACAGTCACTGGTGTAATAGTGAAAAACTCTCAAACCAGTTGGAATCAGATTATCCTAATTACAATAATGAAGACAGTCCAATCCTATCAAGAAGAAAAAACCTTATTCCAGGCAAGAATAAATGAGAGACTGATCTCTAGAACTAAATTAAAAAAAAAAAAAGGGGACCAACATCAAATTCATTTCTGTAAGATTTACAAAATTGTTCATATTTTCATAGCTTATGATTTACTCCTTTTTCCACCCTGAGGAAGACTTGGTTCATCTCAAGAAAGACACTACTGTTAGTGAGAAAAGTCTCCAAAGGTTTTTGTATGTTCTAAAAGCAGACTTTAAGCTTTCTTCTACTCCTTTATTAACATGTACAGATGGTTCATACTCAGATCTTTCAGTCCTGACGACTACCATTCAGAACCTTCCATATCTTCAGTGAGAAATGTCATAGAGCTCTGAAGATTTTGAGTAAAGCTACAAAATACCAATTTCACCATGGGTTCTTTATGACTTCTTTATGTGCTGTGATCTGTAGTCTTATCTTGGTAAGGCCTCTAAAACCAGAAGTGAACACTGGGGTGTCTCCGGTATATAAAAATGGATGTCATACCAAGTGAACAGTGGATTGTTTCTATGCAGCCTGTATCTATTAACAGTATGAATGGAAGATTCAAGAACTTTAATGAAGCTGCGTATTTTAAGATGTCCAAAAATGGTGTTTATTCAGGTTTGAGAATACCAGAAAATATCTTAATAATTCTAGACAGAACAGTAACTTTTTCCTTCGTCATAAGTTTAAGCTTTGTGGCTTAGGAATGTATTTCTGCCAAAAGAAGACCAAAGAAGTGACCTTTTCTTGTGCTGTTACCAATCTAGTCAAATGTACAGTAGCTGTTCTAGAATGCTGAGATCCTGTGTTGTACCTTCTTGCTATATTTTTGGAGTCATATTGGAAAAGAACAGCCTGGCAAATTTATTGTCTTCAAGGCATGATTCTAATTCCAGTTGCCAATAATTATTGTTCAACATTATCTACAAAAAAGGAAGAATAAATTTTCTCCTACAATGCAGCTTGTCAGTTTTGAAGCTGATTGCTGGCAAAACCAATTTCTTTTTGGGAGTAATTCAAGATATTTCAAGGGTCTTTTTTTTCTCTTTTTTGACATTAAATCACGTAATTGTTACTTACATTCCTGAAATTTGAAGGCTACAACCTTCAGATCCTTTTGGCCTTTTCTACATTAATTGAAATTTTAGAATACCAATGACTAATTATTATTAGCTACTCTGATACATTCATATTTAACTTGTCTGGGTCATGTACCAGCGAGAGCATAGTGAGAAGATGGAGTTATGAGAAGAACTGTCCAGATTCTTTACCCAACACAAATGAAATGGAGTATCAAGGCAGGTTCTTAGTCACATTTCTAAAGTTTATTATTTCCTTAGACAGATTATATCTTTTCTGTGCACTATGAAGTTCAAAAAACAGTATTGAGGTAATCCCCAGTACACGGAAGTTGTAGGAAGTTGTAGCTTTTACCTGGAAATCACTGTAATACTCAAGCAAGAAGATATGTCAAGTTTATAACAAGTGTGGGGAAAATGCCGAGGAAGACCATCAAAGACATTTTCTGGAATTAATATCAATGAATATGCTTCCAAGAGTGCCACAAGATGTTGTGATCATACATGTCAGATGTTCAAGAGGATGGCAGGGAAGCTTAGTCATCTACATGGTTTTTTGAGCACAGATGGTAGATTTGCTCTCTGTTCTGTGTACTTATTTATTTAAATTGGAAGTACAGATTTATCTTTTTCATTCATTTTCTCTAATAGCCAAGAAGACCAACAATTAGTCAGGAAAGAGCAACTGTAACCCTGACTAATTCCTAGTGAACCAGGCTTTATGTATTTTTCCCTAGGCAGTGAGAAATCATCCTGATTGTTCATCTCTGACAACTTTTAGGTGAAAACCTCTTCAGTCTTCCCTTTTCTTGCTTATATTAGGAACTGACAAAGGGTGAAAGGGATTTTTTTGTAGTCTTCTAAATCTGCCATCTTTCTTCTGTTTCTTATTTGTATTAGAGTGATAGTGTAATGGATACTCAGACCGGAGAAAGTTAAAATTAGATTTCCTTAAAATAATTTTATATTCTCTAAATGGGTACCCACTACTCTGTCAGCACTCACTGCTTTGCCTTAATTTTCTCTGCACACTATTTGGAGACTCTAAATTGATGGAAAGAGAGAGGAAAATGATCGAAGTGTTTCAAGTTGATGACTGATTCATTGTTTTTAAACATTTTTTTTTTCCTGCCTGGATATTGCTCTGCTGTATTCTAACTTGTTTTTTAGTTGTCTTATATTCCCTCAGCTGTGGCAGTATTCGTGGAGCCAAATGTGAGTGCACTACCTCAAAATGCCAGCAGTGGAAGCTGGTAAGCAAGTGGGGGAAAATCACCAAAGGAATCTGAAGCTTGGGACAAAGGTAGAAAACACATCAGTACTGCACTAACAGAGCAGCAGGTACCCTCATAGAGAAGATAAAATTACAGGTAAGGAAATAATTTATGTTTCTATTTTGATCTCATCCAAATGGCTTGTTATTCTCCATTCAAAATCCCTAGAGAAATAACACACCTGGGGATAACACATTACTAGGGATAATTTGAAGTTCAATCTTATGCAATTTCTGGAAAAATATATGAAAAGGTGAAAATCCATTTTAGCTACTAGGCAATTTAAAACCTCAACCTAGTTTAAAATCAGGAGGGTTTTTTTGTTTTGTTTTGTTTTGTTAGTGTATTAGACAAAAGAAGCTGGTTGGTAGACATTTCCCTCTCCAGTAAAGAATAATAGTAGGCTATTTAGTTTAGTGCTGAAAGACTGAGTTAAAGACAAAAGGACTCTGCTTTTCCCTTTACTTTCTCTGAGTTAGTAGGGTAGTATGACTGTATAATCCTTCAGATTGCCTTTTTGAAAAAGGACTGAGGTTATTTTTATATTCCATTTGAGATGGTGTAAAACAGAGGAAAATTACATATTTTTTAATTAATTGTCTTGCAGTCTTTTATGTCGTCATGCTGCAGTGCCCCTGTGGAATTGTGATCACCTCAAAAAACCACGAGAGGATATATCCTTGTCTGAATTACCACAGTTATTATCTGTTACAGAAAGTAAAATAAGGTTTATGTTTAAGTCTTCTTTCAATACAAAACTGTTGTCTGTAAGTGAAGAACTTTGTGAAGTTATAACAATCTAACATAAACTTGATTTCTCTGAATTACGGAATCACTGAGAAAGTTTAGTTATGGACATTGTAGTGACATTATCTTTTGGAAGAGAATAACAACAAAATACATTTGAAAAAGTAATGAATTATATTTATCCTTGACATAATTCTTATGTCTTCATCAGTTATACATTATAATTGTCCCAGTGAGTTATGTCAATTATGTTCATTTTGTAATCAAATTCAAGTGAATATGAATCCAGAGCCACGTTTATTTATATTTTAAATGTATAGCTATTTTATTAGATCAATGGAATATCCAATTTATGAATTTTATCTTGTAATAGAGGTTTCTAATCACCTGCAGTAGGGCATTTATGTTAAAAGGCCTAAAGGAAAAAGAGAAACAGGAAGATAATTATCTTTTGTAAGCATTATTTGAAGAATTCTAGTTGATCTTATGAGGTACTGTGAAGTCCTTTTCAGAAACAATCAGAATTTATCAGCAGATCCAAAAGCTTTCCTCAAAAATGTAGATAAGGAACTAGGTCCCTGAATTGAGTAGTGTGTTTTGAAATGTATCATCTGTTATTTTATGATGTTTCCCGTAGCCTACTAGCCATAGAAGTAACTGTAAGTAGAGCTGTCCTCTGAATGCAGATTTTTGTCAAACTTTATGCACTTGAGGGTTGTTTTTTTTTTGTTTGTTTTGTTTTTTTTAATGTATTATGTTAAGAAAACACTCAAACCCTTCATTTAGAGGGAAATGTATTCTGATCACATGCCTCTTATTTGTATCAAACTTGTATTCATGCACTTTGATTTTCAAAGACTCTTTCAATTACTGTTTTATAATAGAATGCTGATATACTTGATGTGCTTGCTAAAATGAGAGTAAATGCTACTTATCCATTTCTATTTGATTTTCTTGACAAATCACAACATTTGAATTTGAGTATATTTGAACCTTTTCCTTTGAAATCACTGTTATTGTTTGGAGGATTTTTTGAGGCCATGCTCCTTTCCTAAGAGAGTTTACTTTGGTTCTGAAATGCGTTTCTTCTTGTTGTTCTGTACTTTTACCTGTAAGTTAAAGAAAGTTCCATCTATCCTAGTTGTGTTTTCTTTAAGTAATTCCATAACAGTGTAGTACTTGACATGTGTTTGTTTCTTAGGCAAACGTGTAAAACTCTTCAAGTCCGAATGGAGAAGTAGAGAAAGGAGGTTTCTGCTGTGCCTGATGACAATTTATGATTTTTCCACACATACTAAATAAACTGGCTCCACGTTGGAGCTCTAGTTGTGATGAATCCTAGTCATGGTCGGATTCTAAGGAAGGGCCAGAACGTTCGTTGAGGAATAAAGAGTCAAACCACTCCAGAAAATGTGTTCCAGCCCTGGTTTATTACTCACAGAGCAGCAGGTGTGTACAAATACAGGTTTACATAGTATTAACAGGAACTGTTATACCTTTCTCTTCATTGTAGTTATTTAGTTTGATGCAGATACACAGGAATGCTGGCTTATTTGGGCAGTGCTCCAGGAGGGTGATTCAAGAGACTTTGCACTGTGTTACTGAGTAGCTTCAGTGGACCAGTCAGGTGCTTCTAAGGGCCTTTATAACATCTTTATTCTCTCACTCTTCTTTCAAAGGGAGATCCAATTAATAAACTTGTGTTACTATCATAGGAAGATGTGAGAACACTGCTTAAAAAGAAGTATATCTTGGTACATGGAGCTAGTTGTTCTTTCATTGCTGAAAGCTTGTTGTCTGTTACTGGATTACTTACAATACAGAAGAAGTTGGGAAAGGGGTATTTGTGCTATATTCCTTAGATATAACAGAATTTGTTTAATATTAAAACTCTTCTGTTTTCAAAAATGCATACCATGCTCTAAAATATTTTTCTTCTATTCTTCCAGTTCTAGCTTTAAGATCACTTGACATATATTAGTATATATGGAGCAAGAGGAAAGCTCAGTTTATATGTGAAAGTTCTTTTAGTTTTCCTTACAGTTTTTAACGACGCTTGTCTAGATCTGCATATTTAACAGCTAAAATTTCCTGCCAAGATCAATAGGAGTAGTAGGAAAATATGAAATACGAAAGTGTTACTTAAATGACATGGTGTGGAATGAGTTTTCAGTGTTTGTTTCATTCTAAGGAGTGGTCTGAATTACAAGAATGATCACAGATATAATTCTGTTTAGTCACAGTGCAATAAAAGCACAAAAGAATTAAGAGCTTTAGAGTCTGGTACTAATCAAAGACATTGGAAACTTTGGAGCAATTTAGCTGTATAGGAAAATGTTCTGTTTAATTAATAAAGCAAGCTATAGTTGTTTGCTGAAGGACATATCTAAGGATCTCAAATTCTAAATTGCTTTGTTGCTATATTGGGAACATGCTTTGAAATGCATTTTATATTGCATTCCCAAAGGTAAATTTAAGAGAAAAATTTAATGCTCTTGAGTCTTGATATAAAAAGACAGGTACAGCCAAAATTTTATGGTCAGGAATGAAACAACTGAAGACTTGAAAAACCTTGTCAGTACTTAACCCTCAGTGAAGGTAAATTAATTTGAATAGTTATACTTAAATAGCTATTTTCACAGCTTCTCAGAAATCACTCTAATTTTGTCTTGTGTCATTAGCTCAAGTCAAGTAACAGTCTATATTAGTGAAACAACAGCCTGTTTCCCAACTCTTAGTTCTCTGTTGCAGTTACTTTATCAAGCATACTTCTGAAATACAATTGAATTACTTTAACCTTTCTCAAACTTTTGAATTATTTCTTCTGCTTCTCAAAAATTGGTTACCTATTTTGGACACATCTATCTGCTGTTAAGTGCATATCGTAGAGTCATAGAATTGCTCAGGTTGGAAAAGACCTTCAAGATCATCAAGTCTAACCTCAACCTAAACACACTAACCTAACTCTAGTGACTCATCTCTAAATCATATCCCTGAGGACCACATCTGGACAGTTTTTAAACACATTCAGGGATGGTGACTCAACTACCTCCCTTGGAAGCCTATTCCAGTGCTTTACAACCCTTTCTGTATAGAAATTTTTCCTTATATCCAAACTGAACCTCTCAAGTACAACTTGTAGCCATTTCCCCTTGTCCTGTCACCTGTCACCAGTGAGAAGAGACCAAACCCTCTCATACTGCAATTGCCTTTCAGGTATTTGAAGAGGGCAATAAGCTCTCCCCTTAGCCTCCTCTTCCCCAGACTAAACAGCCCCAGTTCCTTTAGTAGCTCCTCATAGGGCACATTCTCCAAGCCCTTCACCAGCCTTGTTGCCCTTCTTTGGACCTGCTCCAGCACCTCAATGCCCTTTCTGTACTGAGGTGCCCANCCTGCTCCAGCACCTCAATGCCCTTTCTGTACTGAGGTGCCCAAAACCGAACACAGTACTTGAGGTGGGGCCTCACCAGTGCCAAGTACAGGGAGAGGATTACTTCCCTAGTCCTTCTCACCACACCACTCCTGATGCAGGCAAGGATGCCATTGGCCTTCTTGGCCACCTGATCACACTGCTGGCTCATATTCAACCAACTGTCTATCAGCACATCGAGGTCCTTTTCCATCAGGCAGCTTTCCAGTCACTCCTTCCCAAGTCTGTAGTGTTGCCTGGAGTTGTTGTGACTGAAGTGCTGGATCCAACACTTGGCCCTATTGAAACTCATAGTTTACCTTGGCCCATCAATCCAGTCTATCCAGGTCCCTCTGTAGAGCCTTTCTACTCTCTGGCAGATCAACACTCCCTCACATATGAATATGGATACCCTATTGCAAACATATCCTTAATCTCTTTGTCCATATTTATCCTTAATGTAGAAAATAAAATACAGGATTCTCATATTATGAAGAAATTGTCAGCCTGTCCTCTGTTAAGATTTGCTAAGTCATTTGAAGTATTACAGGTACATGGTAGCATGTTGCAAGTTTAGAATATTTCTTCAACAAAAATGCACAAGTGGCAATGCAAATTGTCATTTGCCTTAACAAGCCATGTTTGAATAACAGTGCATAACAAATGTGCTGTATGAATTTTGAAGATCCAGGAAATAATGAGCTTCCATCTGTTCAAAATATTTATTTCCAGCTTGGACCTTCATATGCAAGATGCATTAGAGGAAAAAATCAATTGACAGATATTTGTTTCTAGTTCTATGAGCACTTCTGTTTCTCGTTGTAATGTCAATATTAAGATTTCACAACCAAAATAAGCTGTTTTCCTC
>VXAB01014109.1:69165-83725 GCA_013399175.1 Odontophorus gujanensis | reverse complement strand
GAAAAAAGAAACCTGAAAAAGTACTGAATGACAAAATAAGGTGTGTTAAACTTGAAGTCAGTGAAAGAAAATTGGGTCACTGATGCTGTCCTCTCAGAGCCAGTGCTTAATTTCACTACCTGAGAAGTGTAGAGTCAGGAGTGAACTCCTGAATGGAGAGAGTAGGACTACATGAGGCTTAAACTATTATATAAGATTGCAAATTCCCTTCTTCTCTTATGCTCAGAGTAGACTAGTATAAATCCTGACAAAAATAAATATGAAATCCACAATCTTTGGGAACCAAATGTGTCTGAAAGACAAAAAGATCATATGTGGATCTGGAATGGCTTATGGTCTTCCTCACATTAGAGCAGTCCATCCTTCTAAATAAAGAAATATGCATATTCTTATACTAGTTATAAACCTCAAAGGAATCCTTAAGAAAATACAATCAGAAAGACTGTCTTAACATAATTTTAGCTCAACACTCAGTAGTGATCAAAATGGTTAACAGTATGTTAGTAATGAATGGGAAAGGAAATGGTAACTGAATGGAAAAAATCTTGTGCTTGCAGGATGTTAATAGATCTCCCTGATAAGTTCTGGGAAGGAGGGGAAATTCTAGGCTACAAGTCTAAAATGCTGCATGCTGTTATGCTGTTTTATTTAATGTACTTAGCTGAGAGCACACTCTGCTATTCACATTCAGCAGCATAGTCTTGGGAGTCAAAATTTGCCTGATCAAACTCAGTTCGCTGACAGCCTTGGACATAAAGGCTGCCTACAAAGTAGTAAAGGAAAAAAAAAAAAAAGGAATTAATTTTGTTAAAGGGTTGCAAAACTGAATTAGCAGAATAAGAGTCAACTATGGAGAATGTAAGATGAATAATTTTTATTTCAGCACTGCTGAAATGGGCAGAGTAGGCATTTGAAAGAGAAATATTAAAAAATATTCCTTTATACAGAGGTGCTGGAGATTTTTCCTATCATGTAAGTAGATGGAAGGAGCTCTGAGTCTGATTCTCAATCTGTTATGACAGTTTGCATCACTGTTGCCCCATTTACTCCAGATTTACGCTTCGATTAGCCTAGACAAGCATGAGGAATCCCATAGTCCTGTCTGTGTTGCTAAATGTTCTCAGCGTTTCTGCATTCGCCCATGTATGCCTGGTACATATCCCGTGGTTCTGTGGGCCGAGATGTTTTAATGTTATTTCCCAATGAGTTGTTTCATTATTTATCTGTCCCTGGGGGAGGATTTGTGGGAATGGCATTGGAGAACTGTCAGCACTTATATGTTCTTGTTTGCATCCTCTTGGCAAAGTGAGTTCCAGATCAAGGAAAGCACAGCTCAGATTTGAATTCATATCCTAACTAAGCACATTTGCAAAGAGCAAAGCCTACATTCTTTAGGGTTTTGCACACATTTGGCAGGTGCTGGGGAGAAAAGTAGAGTGTGTAGGCTGCATGTTCATTTTTGTTTAAGAGCACAGTGCAATACGATAATGTAGACTTCCCTAGGGAAAATCAACTGGTGACACATATGTTTTCTGTGAATATATCTGCAGTAAGGCGAAAGAAAGTAATTTTATTTTTCCTAGTTCATTTTGTTTTGTATGTCATACTGATGTCAGAAAGTCCAGACATCAGCCTGAAGCTGGAGTTTCAGACTGCCAGAACTGGAAGTAATGACTGTAAGTCAGGAACAAAAAAAAAACCTGTATAATTGAACAAAGATTAGGAGAATATCATCTTGTGATATTTACTAAAATAATCAAGCCTAGATAAACAAGTCATTTTCCTATTTTACTGTGTGGCAAATGCATTTAGAGAAAGACAAGAGATTTGTAATTTGTTTTTCATTCTTCCCTTGACCTATACTATAATTCTGTCCAGGTATCTCTGTGGACATTTCCTTTCTCATCTCTTGTCTCGCATGCCTGTTTAGCTATTCAGGGATGCTCTGATGCACTTCATGTACAGTTCTTGCCACAGTGGCAGTGCAGGAGTTTGGGGAGCCAGTCTCCCACATGTCCCAGCACCTGTCAAACTCCCTAAATATCTTCAGCACACAATAAATATCTTCAAACTGATGAAAGCAGTAAAGCAACAGATATTTTGCTTATGCTTCAGTTTTGACATTTATTAGGAAACTTACTTTGTAATGAGGGTGAACAGAGACTGACCTGCTTAATGTAAAACAAAAAGTGGAAAATTCCTCCTGAGTACTGACTAAACTTAAATATTACTTAACTCCAAGTATCTTGAAAATGGCTTATTAGTTTGTGTGTTTCTATGGGAATATAGCATATCTGTAATCTCCTAATGTTTTGTAGCCACCTACATGTGGTATTAAAAAGAGAAAAACCAGCAAAATTGAAATACAAATGTGTCATGAGAAGGCATGACCTCCTTGAGCCAGTGTGGGGTGAGGGCTGAGCTGAGTGATTTTCAAATGGAGGTTAACAGCCTCTGTGGACAAACATGGAGTGATGTCAAAGGAGATTTTCTCCAGAAAATAAGCTATCTCTGTTGGAAAACATGTCTTCCACAGCAGAAAGAGTTCTGCCTAGTGACTTAGGGGCAGAAGATGGAAGGAGATTTGGATTCTGTTTCTGTGGTGATGACCCTGAGCAATCAGCTATGCCTCTCTAGGCCTGTTTGCCTAAGCAAACTTTGTAAAAAAGTGTGACTAGTTAAGAGAAGACTGAAGACCCAAAGTGCCACAGGGCAAGACTCAGGCTGTTAACTTTGGCATCTCAGTACATGAAAAAATAGATACCTGACTACAGGAATGCAATGCAGGCTGGGATTCAGCTCAAGATTCAGACCTCCAGACAAATGTCTCTATAAGTGCCATGGGTCTATTTGTCTGTTGCAGTCAGCACAGCACAGTCAAAGTATTAAAAGCTATTTCATGGATTAATTAATACCACAAATAGCTAAGAAAATGCCAGTATCCACTTTAAGGTAGATTGAATATTGCTTCATATAATGCTGACTGAAACACTGCTCAACACAATGAAATCTCAGTCTGCAAAGCCCAACAGGAGTCATTTTCAGCTACACACAAAATCTGAGTCTAAATCTGGCCTTATTTTTATCCCAGGTCACTGTAACAGCTCAGTGACTAGAGGGAGATAGCTCTGAATTGTGATCCAGAAGTCAGCTAAGCCATCAAGACCTAGCCAGAAGGAAAACTGAGATATAGAACTTCTCTGAGGTTTCAGGCTTCTAGCCCTAGGTTTGTGAATTGCTCCTCTCCACTCAGAAGGTTCCCCTTGGCAGGAAGTTGAGGGTGACTTTGTACTTCCAACTTGTGGTAAGCTCTCCCACAATCAGTGAATAACCCCAAACTCCATCAGTTAATTCCTGGCAATGAATTCTGTGAAGCAGTGGATACATTCTATGAATTGACTTATCAACTGTACAATTGTACTAACAACAGTCAGTTGGTCAGTGTTAGGAGCCCTGATCTATCCAGAGTTGCTGTCAGCATGTTATAAATCAGGTAGTCTATCTTGGCTCAGATCAATCAGTACGTTTCTCCCAAATCTGCTTAGTACTGTTGGGACCTGAACAGTAATACCAAGAGTGGGAAACATTTGCAAAACTTCACCTTAAGTTATGCAAACTTAAGATATTTCCCTGTCCCCCTTAATGAAAAGTAATGAAGATAATTGCTAGATTCCTGCCTCACAGGTGTTTAATGAGGTTAATAATCCCTTTCTAACCAGTTTGAGATTCCTGTGTAGAAAATGTTACTGCAAACCTAGTTATTGCATTATTATTCTTTTTATTTCTTTTTGGAAGGGGAACAGACCCTTCAAAGTGTTCTGTTTTGCAACTGCATTCTTATGTTCACTGTTGTATAAAAGTGGAGCTTGGTGTGTATAATTTATAACCTCTAAAAATGATAAATAGCCCAAGGAAGAGGAGTGATTTGTGTGTTCAAGTCCTGGGATTTTCAAGAGGAAAGTGAGTTTACTTGGGAAATTGTCTATAACTTCTCACAAGCCATTATTTAATGTGCTTCTTAGCAGTGATTTTTCCAGTTACACTGATGGAATTTAATTTTGAATGCACCCTAGATCTGATCTGTCTGGTGGAATCTATCCAGGCCTGCTGCAGTCAATAGGAGCAGCAGATCTTGAATATCTTCCACATGGAGTTTGAAACTCTGCAGGTTCACATCATTACTGATACCACCAAGATCTTTTTGATAGGGACAAATAAGAAAAGAATAAATAAATGATAAGGATTTTAGCCATCAGAAGAAAATGGTTCTGAAATTGGTCTCCTTTTGCAGCCAACTAGATTCATCTAGGTTTTAAACAGTATTCAATGTGCTTATATTTGGGACTAAATTATAAGTCTCCTTGAGAAACATGAAACTCAAATCGAATTCTTCCAAGCTAGATTTCTGATCTGATTCATCTGTGTTGGATTCTGGCTCTTTATTCATGTTCAAAAGACTGACTGTCAGTTAATTTGCACTTAGTACAAACTAGGGTTGTCTGAGTAATTAGTGGCACATAATACATTTGCTGATTGTTGAGGAACAGTGTCAAAAGTTTTTGTCTTTTATCAAATTAGCTATATCATGTTTTCTAAGAGGCATTCCACAGTAAAGAAGAAGAAGGAAGGTAAAGCAAGATGAGGTAAGCTTTTAACAATAAACTGTCATCAGTAATGAATAAGCATGCATGGGTTTTATTTCTTTCATTTTAGAAATGTCTTCAAATTCCTGTGTGCTTTTACTGTTATTAGTGTAACTAAAATGTTAGCTTGAAATTTCAGATTTCACTGTTATCAATCTCATAAAATGCTGAGCATGTCTCTATTGTTAATGGAATCTGAGACTATTCAGCAGCTCACAAGTTCAGGCCCAAAATGGTTGCATTTGGTTATATAAAATGCATCAACCTCCTAACCTCATTTTACTAAAGTTTCACATTGTTATGGAATCAGCTTAAATGATTCTGTTATAATGGAACTTTTGAGTGGTGGTTACCAGAAGCTCTTTTGCAGGTCAGCTAAACACTATTATGTCAATGGCTCCTGCTGACAGAGACTAGTAAGAAACAAGTCTTCATAGGAGTTAAAATGCATATTTCATTGGAGGAAGTAGAAATGTTATTCTGTATTTCAACTTGTTCAGAGCTACACTGCAACATTTAACCTCATGGCAATGATGTTCTTCCCTCTATAAAAGCATGGAGCTTTCACACGCACACAAAAAGTACCTGTTTTGTCATGAAAATGGGATGAATATATGAATCCAAAGGAGGTTTCTAAACTTAACCAGCATCATTATTTGCAGAACTCAGACAATTTTGTTGTTAAGAAAAATGTAAAGGCAATTGCAACAGTTTGTCAGCTGCGATTTGTATAGAAAGAGTTTCCTGCATTATACTGTTAGACCTTGTACATCCCAATCCTGTACAAAACTGTCATCATCTCTTAGCAATTTTCTGACAAAAAAACAAACAAACAAACAAACAAAAAACAGTCCATCTGTTTTACCTAAATCAAGACTTGTGCAGGAACCTATAATGTTTGTATGACCAGTGGATCATGGAGAAGACTAGAAAGATGTCAGTAGTCCATTATATCTACAGTCAGAAGAGGACTGTATGGTGCACCTCACCTGAGGTGTGCTGATGGAGGTAGAGCAATATTCTTCTGCTAGAGTTCAGACATTCAGAGAGCAAGGAATTTCCACCTCAAAGGTACCTCAAGGCACACACAGCTTCTAGCACCCTTTCAAACTATCCACCAACACTTCAACATCCAAGAATTCAAAGGCTGTGGAAACTATGCTGTTACCTCAGCACATAGAACCCAAAGAAATCTGATATTACTTTTACAATGATGCAGAGCATTTCCACTTTGTAGATAGTTTAATCTTAGCTTAGTTTAAATAAACGGAACTTGTATGACAAACACGGATAATGAAAGCAGAGGTGCATAATGGATCTTTACAATTTACTCAGCTAGTCAGGAAAAAAGCCAGTGTTAGGGCGATGTTATGAACACCAGGCAGAGTTACCCAGGAAAAAAAGGATCCTCCACAGAAGCTTTTAAGTACCAGAAGTTAAGTCAGTGAGCATACCTGGCTCAGAGGCAGGTGTCTGCATGACTTCAGGAAGTTTGTCTTTCCAGTTCATTCCAATTTCCCACACCTCTGAATCATTTCAGACAACCTTGAGTGTTCCAGAGATCCAAATCAAAACATCTGAAATGGTCCAGGATTTATCAGGGAATTGCAGTTTTCTGAGGAGGCTGGTGGCATGTCCTGGGGCATTTCACACGGCTTCAAACATCTATCTGTAATGAAATGAGATTAGTTAAGGAAGAGCTCTCTCCCCCCTCCCTCTGTCTCTTTCTTTTTTCACTCTTGAAGGTTTAAAAGCTAAAATTGAGCTTTCCTATTCAATCAGCTGGATTCAATACTTGTTTGCAAACAAAGGATGTGATTCTTTTCTCACCAACCACAGGCTTACACAAGTGAACACACACTATCTTAGCTGCTTATTGTTGTCTACATAAACATAAGAGGAAAGAAAAACTGACCTCCTGCTTCTATTTCTTTTTTTTCAATTAATTACTTGATCTCTTCTGCCTTACTGGGAATCACCAAACAACAGTGACTTATTTGTTCTTAAACTTTAGGTGACCATAAGCAGAGTAATAAAAGGAAATTTTATAAAATGACTATTCAGGAACCTGTAGGGGCGAGGCAATTAACACACTTATGCCACCAACACATTTATTTTAATGGTTGGATGTAGGGAACATCAAAAAGTCAACAAAAGCTCAGGAAACAAAAAGGGGTAAAAAACCAATTTGTTCCTCATTAAGGTGCTAGAAAAGTCCAAGATAAACCTATTTAAAATTGATCTGATAAGCTGGGGAGCTCTGATTCACTGATGTGTTTTTCTTTGTTAATGGTCCTTTGCTAATATTTATCCATTGCTTTGAGTAACTATTAATCTCCTAAGTTGGGAAACTCTACAAATGCAATTTCTAGAGCATTTAACCTTTCATGTTTGCTGCCTCCAGATTTTGAGTTGACTTGGATACCAAGCACTACATTTTACTTAGTCTCCATGAGCTGTTGAAATAGTGACACAAAGGCTATGTAAAATTTTTTATTCTTTTATGTACACCAAAAAAAGTATCATATTTATTCAAAGTGGAATGAAATTGAATTCACTTTTGCTTTCTCATTTGCTCACTTCTGTCCGTTACTGAATCTTCTTCAGTTGTCACGTGTCTGCAACCGTCATTTTTTTCCTCCATAATTTGACATTAGAGATGGCCGCGGAGGTAGTGGCTCAGCAGCAAGAATGTCTTTCTAATGATCTCTTGGAGGAAAAGGAAAAAAAGGATCTCACTACAAGCTTGATTATTCTAATATCTGCCAATAAATCTTGATTTAAAAAAAAAAAAAAAGCCACACAAGTCATANAAAAAAAAAAAGCCATACAGTTCATAATGTGTGCAAGCACTTAAGTTGATCCTTTCACATTGGAGCTTTTGAACCTTTTCCTTTTCTGTCTTTTTCTCTCTCTGTCTCCCTTCCTCCTTCCCTTCCCTTCCCTTCCTTTTTTTTTTTTTTTTTCCTATCCTATTCTGGCCATGACAACTAAAGGCTTTTGAAAAAATGGCCAGGGCTCTGAACAAAGCCTGTTGTTGCAGGTAATTGTTGAAATATCAAGGGTATTCCGTCCTCCATTACTTAAGCTTTCATTTGTGGCTTTCATGGTTTTGAGGAATGTTTATGGCTGACAATCCTTTCTTTACGGCTCTATCCTTCAAGCTCTGGCTGATACCGCTGAGAATGACCGCATGAGTGACTGATAAAATGTCAAGATGCCATTATTTCCAGGAGAGTGTTTGGGAGCAATAAGATCCGTTTCAATTTATCTCATCCACCTGACTTTAAGGCTCCAGGTTTTACTTCTTGGACTGTTACAAGGGAAAACAAAACAAACCTCCCCCCTGCAACAAACAAAAAACTTACAGCTTCTCAGCTCTCCAATCTAATATTATGCAGATGTGTTATAATGGGAGCCGTGCAGTGACATTTGAGCTATATTTCACAAAGCATGTCGGTTCAATATTTTGGACTTAATTAATAATCTCAGTGAAAGCCAGTTTATGGATCGTAATAACCATATTTTAAAACTTGTGAAATACCGCAACAAAAATGCAATTCGCAAGGCAGATGGTGAAGCAGGGTCTGTAGAGCAACAGAACAGAGAGATTTACAGTGAGTTTCAAAGAGTCTTCTGCTAGAATTTAGCCCTTGCCAAAACTGTACCACTTCTCAAATAGTCTATGAGGGTCAACAGACCACTGATAAATCTAGGCCAAGAAAATGAAGTAAAACAAACTGCCAAATGAAATAAATGTAAATATGAATTAATATTTTGCATAGATGGCTTTCTAATGCAATTACTCTAAAGTCATTGCACCCATTTTAAATTAAATAGCAATCACTTGATGTACTTCAACTGTAAACTTCCTAAAGTTTCAGTTCTCTGGGACACAAATTGCCATTTTGTTGTACATTTGCACAGGCCCTAACAAATTTTATTTTTGTTTGTTTGATTACCCGACAGAAGACCTGTAATAATTTCATAATAGGAGTAACAACAACAACAACAAAAATCTGCAACAAAAAAACACCTGTTAAACATGCTAATGATACATTAGCAACCTCTGGGGGTTCCTGTCCTATGTTTCAGGTGTCATTCTTGACCTTGATCAGCCTGGCACTGCTTGAGCATGGGCTGTCAACCATATGACCTGCAGATGTCCCTTCCATCCCTATCCATGTGATTCTGTGATCCTTTTCCTAGGAAGGCAATGGTGAACCCACGTGAATCATCTCTCCAGTTCTGAGCTCGTGGGTGTTAATATTTGCCCTTTGTGGGATAGAAAGGTCATGCAGGAGAGAAAACCCTCTGCTCTGACTCAGCTTTTACAGAGACATTTAAGATATGTTCTGTCCAATGTGTAAGGTACTCATATGCTAAAGCGATTAATCTGTACTACAAGAATGTAATTAACTGTCATTTAACTAGCAACTGCAGTTAAACTAGCATTTAAATTTGCTGAGGCATAGATTTGATAAAAGGTCTTGAGGTGTGGCAGAACTGCTGATGATGACAAAAAGCTGGTCCTGGTCTGGTTTAAATTAACCAATCTTATTTTAAAATTTCAATCTTGTTTAGAGAAACCTTAATCTATCTGGACTGATAGGCTGTGGCTCAGACCTATTTCTAACTTAGCTCATTTTATTAAATGTTTAAAGTGGTAGAACTGGGCATATTTTTCAGAAAATTCTGAAGAAGGCATATTTTCTTGCTATATCTATGCGAAGATAGCTTGGGCTTTTGTTTGAAAATGAAAAATCAGAAACAGAAATGGGAAGTACAGTTTTTTGTTTTTGTTTTTTGCCCCCCCCCCCCCCCCCCCCCAAAAAACAAAACAAACAAAAAAAAAAAACAGCTTTCAGGAAGCTACTAAGCTTATTTATGGAAGCGTTGCACTATAATGCAAAAATTGTTGGCCACCAAAATAAAAATTAACAAGCATCTATCCTTCCTAGGAGTAAAGTTCTAGCCATAGAAATCAGCAAGGTTGATTGGGTAGTGCCCTGCACACTGAAAAGAAGATTCAAAACACATCTAATAAAATTATTTAGACTCATTGCTAATTCTCTGCACGAGGAAACGTCAGAGCAATGAAAATTCAGTTCTAAGAAGCCCACCCTTTTATTTCTTTATAAAGATAAGACAAACTGAATCAAATTTAATATTCTAAGTAAGCATGCAGGTGTGCCTAAAATATTAAGGCAATTCTGCTCTTTTTTTTTTTTTTTTCCTGTCTTCTATGCATACTTATATGATCTGAGTAGATTGATGTAGATAGTCACATCTCTTTCCTGAGTGTTGTGGTGGGAAGTGGATAGAACTTCACCTCTGCAGGCAGCCTGGATGGGAAGAAGAGCCAGCCTGGTATAGGTAGACAGGGAGAGGTGCAGCAAGAAAAACTGCACATTAGCTGGTTTTGGCATCAGTGAAAAACATTTACTTCAGATATGCAAGAGTACTTGAACAATCAGTTCTGCTGAGAGGTTCTAACTCCTTACAAGGGTAGCTGCTGATCCATATTATTATCGCTGCTGAAGTGGCTAGATCTGGTTTTGAGGGATATGAGAATAAAACAGCATGACTTTGGACATTTTGCTGCTCCCAAAGTGCTTTGCTGCCTTAAGATAACTGCTGTTTGCTCAGGGCTGGTCTTGTTCATAAGTAATTTGAAATATGTGTTTGTGGAAGAATCATTCAGTAACTCAAACTCTTTTCCTTCCAGAAAGCATCATTCTTATTGTCTGTTCCAAATTTCTTCTGCTATCATCATCCACTCTGCTTAGTCTTTTTGGAGACAGTCAAAGTTTTCTCAAATCTTGACTTGCTGCTGTGTTTCTGTGAGAAACAGTTCAGAAAACTTCAAGCTTTCTGGCTGTAATTCTCTATAGACCGCCTACAGGATAGTTTGTTATTATTTTCTCCTGCTTAGAAAACTAAAATATCAGCTTGTGGCCCTAGACGGATATATGTAACCAAGTTCACTTACCAAATACCATTTTTTTTTTCCTACCAATGGCATTTTGGACAGCAAGTAGAAATCTTGTCAATATTTTTAGAGAATCTGCTCAAAGGTTTGGGGTCTGATCTTTCAAATTGAAGCAACTGAATAAACACTCAAGCAGAAAACTCTTCTGAACAGAAAACAAAGTCCAAACAGTTATTACTTGTGTTATAATTGTATTACGTACTCCTCTTTGGTATCGGAGTCTCTCTTGTTTAACTGTGCATACAAAATAAAATATGCTTAAGGAAATGAAATTAGTAACAAAGCAGATAAATGACAGAAACAAGTTTATCGACATTCACTCTTGTAATTTGATTACTGGAGCATTACTTGTCTTCCAAGACCAAGAGTCTATGGTGGTGATAACTACTGATACAAAGCCTTCACTGAGATTTGTCCTATACTGGACCTCCTCATGAAAAAAAGGTAAAGATTCATCAGTAAGAAAGAGCTTCAGACTTTCTAAGGATCATCTGTTGCTGCTGCTGGGTTTGATTCAGTTATGTATATCTGTGCCAGTCATCCTAGTGAGTGAGCATGTCAGAATCTAGTCCAGGAACATTTAGCCTTTTGCCAGTCAATAATAACTTACTTCCTGTGCATGTGTCATCTCTCTAACCAGATGCACTTTAAAATAGGTTAGTCCTTTGTACTACAAAAAACAAAAACCAAACCAAAACAAACAAACAAACAACAAAAAAAAAACTAAAACAACAAAAAAGCCAACTTTTTTTTCTTATGTGAATAAAAAAATAATAATTGAAAACCACTTACCTGGTCAACATTATTTCATAGGGTGCTGAAATATAAATCAGACACAGTGCGACCTTCATAGAAATTTCAGATTTATTTACAGTGGTTTGCACTGATCGCTTTATCTACAAGGAGCTCAGTTTCCCCTTGGTGACTCATAAGTAATGTGGTCCACGCAAACCTGTGTAAATAGATCCAATATTTCAAGGAAGGTCATGCTATATACTCTCTTTGTTTCTCAAGAATAGATGATGGCTTACTGCAGGGCTGATACGACATTTATCTTCATGAGCGAGGAGGTTGATTGTGTGGCCCAAAGGGCAGTAGTCATGGCTGGTGGGCACCCAACGGGAATGAAACACACCCCATAAAACTCTCTCTATTTTTGTGTCTACGTGATGAAAGCTCCTTACTCTCTGGATAGTCTGCAGAATACACTTAATGGTAAAGAACAGTTTTCTTTCAACATCGGCAAGAGAAGGGAGATAAATCTTTACACTTCCAGACGTAAGAAGATCTTACCTTACTGTAGGAAAGGAAGAAAGTTCCTTTGTAAGAAATTTCTTGAACCTGCTTTTGATGCCTCCTTTGTTGCTGCAAAATGGCATGCTGTATCAGGTCAAGCACTGGCTTCAAGCAGCCTGGCACTACCTGTTTCCCCTCTCTTCTTCAGATCTGCAGGGTATATCACTGCAGAAAGTCTAAATCAAAGGAAACAGTTAAAGTGCTATATTCTTGGACTTTTATTTACAGTTTCATACGTGGCTTTGCTTTGTTTAGTTTTTAAGTCCCAGTTTATCAAACAGCATGATATCATAATCTACATAGCTTATCATAACACAGCACCAATATGCTGAAAAATTTCCAACTCAGTGTCACAATACAGGCTGGTTAAGAACACGGCCGAGATTATGTTCTCAGAAGGAACATCTGATGAGCATAGGCCTCCACTGTCTTCCTCTGCGGTTTTTTTGAATGGCTGAAACAGCATTGCACTTGCTGCTCCTGGAGTTCTCTAGCTATGTACAACACGTCTCATACAAATTGTAACTTCATGTAATGCTAGCAGTCTTGAACATTTTGTAATTATCCTAACAGGGCAATTTTTCCTCATGCAGGGAACCATCTCAATGGGCTGAACCCTCAAACAAAAGATGAATCCAAATTATCCATCAATTTCCTCCAGGATATCTAGTTTGTACCAAGTTTCATCACCTGAATGATATTATGTTTATCTAAGCATTTCAATCAGTATTCCAGGTATCCTTTGGTTTTCTGTTATATCTCAAGTTTGTATTCCATATAAATTAATGAAGTTATCTGTTGTTGAAGGAGCAGTCTAGGGTTAAGGGAATCAGAATTAAATTATTGGTTTTGCTGAGATTTTCTGGTTGAGCATTGTGGAGTCCTTCAATTTAGGTAGAGAGCATTTTCAAAATGTCAGTACTCAAAACTGTTTTCTCTTTGCCTCAGTTTCTCATTTTAAAAATAGAGATAATTATATATCTTTTCCTCTATTTCCATTCTTACTTGATATCTTATGATTGTCTCTTAGATCTCATCTGTGCAGCTTTTAGTACAATGGAAGCTAATGACAAAAGTCCTTTGTCCCAGAAAAGAGATTTTGGAAATGAATAATGATATAAAATGACAAGAACATAAATCTCCATCATGCTAACAATTTAATGGCTGTAAATAAAATATTATCACCATCTTGTCTGATTTTTCCTAGAATACTTTTAAGGCTGCATCTGTGGAAAAAAAAAAAAAAAGATAAATATTAATTTTGGCCCACTTTATTTATCAGTCCTTGCTCTGTGTGTTTTCCAGTCACTGGGCACAGAACACTCATAGCATATGAATTTTTATCTCTTGGTCCATGTTTATCTTTAAGAGAGGCAGGAAAAAAAAGCCCCGCAATTCCATTGTTCAGGAGCCTCAGCCAGGTCTGACAGCTGGTGAAGAGAGAGGTCGGCTTTTGCTGACTTTTGTAGTGGGCAGGAGGGAAGCATGGAGAGCATGAAGAGCAGAAGGTGAATGAGATGGCACCAGGGACAAAACAGATGATTTCAGAGTGAGGGAACATAGAAAGATTATTAAAAAAAAAAAAAAGAAGAAGAAGAAGTGGGGGGGGAAGAAAATGCTGTCCAGGAGAAACCTAAGTGACCCCAGAAATGTCAATAAATAGGAGAGAAGTGACCAAAGCAGACAGATAGTTACTAGAGAATTTCTGTAGATGCAGAGCACAGTATGCAGGGCTATGATGGGTCTGTTAGGTGGTAAGGCTGCTGAGACTGACCTTGCAAGCTCTGCAGCTTCTGGGAACACTGATTTGATTTCAGCACGGAAGGGAGGTCTTATTTGGCTTCCTTTGCTAAGCAAATGGAGCCCTGCAAATTATAAAGAATCCATTGATAAGACTTGTCACCGTGAAGTTTTAAAGTAAACACGGCTGGATCTAAATATGGGACAATGTATTTAAGCTATCTCTTTATGAGGAATGAAGGGACGGAGATCCTGGTAGAGACTGAGGCAGTACACTTAACTTAGGTGCTGAGAGATGAATGGCTGCCAGGACTGCCTTAAAACCTGGAAAGTCTCATCAAGTGCCATTCTGAATATCACCTTTCCACTGGTGTAAATTCTCCTTATACCTAGTTATTGGAATCAGATGCAGTTGTACTTTATGGAAAAGAAAAAAAGAAAAAACAAAAACCAAATTGAAAGTTGGAGAGCCTGTTTACTATGGCTGCTTCTGGTTCTGTGCCTGCTCAGACAGTGTCATCTCACAGGAGATGTGTCCTAGGAGGTTCAGAAACGCAGTCAGGCAGGGTGGGAATCAGTGCTCGTGGAATCGTAGAATCACAGTTAAGGCTGGAGAGAACCTTACAGGTCATCTAGTTCCAAACCTTCTGCCATGGGCAGCGCTCCACCTATCTCCTGTAGGGAACAACGAGCAGAGACTTGCAAAACCTTACACTATCTCCGTAGCACCATATAGCAATAACCTTATTGCTGTCAGATAGCTTTGTCTGCCTTGGAGACTGGAGTTGATGCCTGAGGAACCTAGAATTAGCAAAGAGAAACGAGACCTAGTCCATAATGAGGTCCGCAACCTCATGGTAGGGTAAGTCTGTCCAACAGTTTGGAGAAG
>VXAB01014109.1:42208-65223 GCA_013399175.1 Odontophorus gujanensis | reverse complement strand
TCAGCAAGTTTGCAGTGGATACACTGGAGGACAGGGAAACCAACCAGAAGGACCTGGACAGGCTGGAGAAGTGACCCCATGTGAACCTAATGAGGTTCAACAAGGCCAAGTGCCAGGTGCGGAGGCCTCATTGTGGCTTTCCAGTACTTGAAGAGAGCCTATAAACAGGAGGGGGAATGACTGTTTACACATGTTGATAGTGATAGGACAAGGGGGGATGGTTATAAACTAAGATGGGGGAGATTGTTTAGGTTAGATGTAAGGAGGAAGTTTTTCACTCAGAGGGTGGTGATGCACTGGAACAGGTTGCCCAGGGAGGTTGTGGATGCCCCATCCCTGGAGACATTCAAGGCAAGGTTGGATGTGGCTCTGGGCTGCCTGGTCTAGTGGTTGGAGACCCTGTGCATGGCAGGGGGGCTGAAACAAGGTGATCTTTGAGGTCTTTTCCAATCCAGGCCATTCTATGACTCATTCTATGATTCATTCTGTGATTTTTTTCTTCATTTCTTATTAAACATTTTAATTTGTTAGCCTCATTCTCTTCTATGTTCTTATCTTATGGGGTTTATAGTATCACTGCAGTCAAAGACAGTATGCAGTAAACATGTAGATTCCTCACCCAAAAACCTTGACCTAAATCAAACTGAAAGTTAGATTGAACCCTTACTCTCTTCAGGTTCTCAAGCCATGAGAAGGCTTAGTCTTTCTGTGGCTGTCCAGACATGATACTGCAGCTCAGCTTTTGCCTTACACCGGTTTCTTTCTTGAGAAACTCCTGAACTAATCTTCATCCTCATAAGAAGAATGATGTTTTGCTGTCAGCCATCAAACTGTGCTTTTACTCTGTATCTCTCATGTCTTGGCTATAAAGTAGAGAAGCTGAAACTGAACTCTTGAAAAAGATGTGGCTGACAAGTAATAAAATACACAGGACCAGAAAGAGAAATGTTGCTAGTAAACTAAAGGACACTAATTGCTGTGTTTTGCTGTTTGTGCTTTGAATGGCTTATACAATGGAAATATGACTCAGAGTAAGGTGGGAAGGATGTCACAGTAATCAAGATAGGAGATCAAAGAGCTGGAGGTGTCTGAGCTTGAATTTGCCAAATCAATTGATAAAAATCAGTTTTCTCTATAATAATATAATCAGTCTCCTCTCTAAATATTTCTGGTGCTGAAATTGCCTTCTGTACTTGAATTTATAATAATAAGAAATAATAAAAAGCTCAAGCAAAAGGATTAAGCAAGAATGAGCTGCATGTACATACTCTATGCAAATTGGTGACACCTCTATTCATAATTCATTGCAAGCGGTTGAAGGTAAATAGATTTTTATTTTTATTCCCTGTGAATTTTTCACATAAGCAGGAACTATCTGTTTAGAACATTTCTCCCATCTCATTTTATTTAAGTTGAGAAAGAAAGTAAACAAACAGACAACTGTAGCAGCTCCTGATCTCACACTGTATGAGACACTGATACTAAGAATGTCAGAGTCCAAATTAATCTTTCCTGCTTGATTGTGTCCCAACACAGAGCAAGGGCTGTGAGTCTGGGGACAGGACAATTATGAGGGGACATTACCCCAACGTCACAAAACAATCATAAGGAGGAATTTGTGAGACAACGATGTTAAAGTTCACCCACACTCTTACTATGTTTTCTATGTTAAGACCGAACGTGACTTTATTAAATAACTAAGCAAAATCAAAACAGCAGAACAGAGCATGAGAGAAGCAGAGATCTGGTTAGAGGCCTACAGTCCATCCTTAGCAGGAACATTATGCATAACAGGACTTGGAAGCAAGAAAGAGAAAAAAGAATTCAAGTAAACAGTTTTATCTTGATGGCCCTTAAATGAAAGGACAAGAAAACAGTATGATCAGCTAGGAAAACACTGGGAAGATAAGAGTCCTTTGTCAGCATGGAAGGCCTGATTCTCCCTTTCTTTGACATTTGCATCTGTGCAAGGAGAATGACAAATTGCAGCAAAGATGCTACCAAATCAGATCAGCTTAAACCATCTACAGGAGCTGCTGGCTTTACACATGGCTTAATGACAGTACAAGGTGAATGGAGTTGACTCTGTCCCAAAAGCAGTTGATCAGAAAACTGAACTATGGTTGTATTAAGGATTAAAATATAATTTTTAATATTCGTAGAACTGAAACAAAAACCCAGTATTACAATATAATGATAATGAGAATATTGAAATGTCATTAGATACTTTAATAAATTGTTACTCAAAAGTACATATTTAATTTTCAGACTTCTGTTTCATTTCTTGTATCTTAGGATGGTAAGATATTTCTGCCATGAACTGCTTTCTTATTTACACAAGTTTAGCTTTACCTCAATTATCCACCAAGTAAAAACAAAAAAACAAAAAGCCCCCCAAAGCCCTTTATAGTATTTCCACAAGACTAATATAAAGCAGATGTATCCTGCTGAGTTCACAGTATATTTTAAACAAAATGACCCTAGTGTTGTTCTGGATCTTACAAATGCTGATATATATGAATACCTTTCCATAGGGGAGCATTCTCTGGAGTATCCAATGGGTCAGGCTTTTCCTGTTTGAAATGGTAATCATATGCATGGGGCTGTTTTTCAGTTACATTTATTTCCTTTTTAAGTGTTTATTTTTGCAGCACATTGTCCTATATTTTGATATTTTCCCTGTACATTTCTCAAGGCCACTAAGAATAATACATGGCAATATTTAACTCTTGTATATCACCGAATGTGACAGTCCTCAGAAATATAGGTGCATATTGGCTGCTGCCGTGCAGTAAATCTCCAGAAGTAAATCATCAGTTGTGTATTGGGGATGAAGGAACACCTGCCCAATTTTCAGAGTAATGCAGGATGTGATTATAAAAAGTATATGAAACACAATTTTGGGAAAATTTAAAACCCATGAAGACTAAATCTAGAATTCCTTCTTTCCTCCACTGCCAATTTCCCTCAGATGCCCAGCATCCCCACAGGATGGGATTTGTCCTGAGTCAGAATTAATTTATCTGTGTCTGCACCTGAATTTAGATGGCTACAGTGTGCCTGTGAGCAGAAAGAAGTTGTATATATCTAGCTGAGTTTTACCCAAAACATCTAACTGAGGGTACTGCTCACAATCACAGTTAAGCTGGGTAGACAACCCAGCTTTCATCTAACCTCTGCTAGTGACTAGAGGTAAAGGAATTCCTTTACCTTTCTCAGTGTATTTCACACTGAAAGAAGAAGGAGAAATGATTGCATTTGTTTCCTGAATTTTTTTTCCCACTCATTCACCTGTCCCTCTCTGAGATACTTAAGTGTCCTGTAATCTCATCACTCAAACAGGAGGATCATGTGATCACTTTCAACTTTCCACAGTAAGTGGTGTGCAGCTTTGGTGTGTGACTGGGGTTAGCTGCGTCCACAGAATGGGTCACTCTGGGACTGGCTATCGCAGTCACCCTGGTCAATAATCTTTGTGGGGAAATCGTTATGACGTGTCTCCAAACTGGTGAGTAATGACGTGACATAAATCCCATAAATCCTAGAGTCACGAAAATGGTCTAGGAGATGGAACATCTCCCACCTCCCCTACAAGGACAGGCTGAGAAAGCTTGCACTGTGCAGCCTGGAGAAGAGAAGGCTCTGGGGAGACCGGAGAATGGCCTTCCAGTACCTAGAGAGCAGTTGTAATAAGGAAGAGGACAGACTCTTTACCAGGACTGGTTGAGACAGAACAAGGAAAAATGATTTCAGACTAAAAGAGGTGAGATTTAGATTGGGTATAAGTTTTTTACAGTCAGGGTGGTGAAGCACAGGAACAAGTTGCCCAGAGAAGTGGTGGTTGCCCCATCCCTGAAGTCATTCAAGGTCAGACTGGATGGGGATCTGAGCAACCTGGTCTAACTGCAGCTGTCCCTGTTCATTGCAGGGGAATTGGAACAGATGACTGTTTAAGAGTCCCTTCCAATCTGAATGGTTCTAAGATTCTACTTGTTCTAGAAAAAACTTTATTGCCCTAATCTTATTTTGGACTTAACATAGAAATTAAGAGAATTTATTTCCCTAGGAATCATAATAAGGCAGTGTTGACTTTGTGCCTCAACCAAGGAGGAGGCTGTTACTATGAACCCCCTTGTGTTCGTATCTTTCAAATTATCACACATATTCAACACAGTATGGATGCACTGTATACACTGAGTCTAGGATGCTGATACTTCAGCTAATTATCGTTTCTTGAAAGAAAGTCTTTTGTTACTTACCAATAGCTGGCTATCTAGCTTTTGGCATGAAAGCAGGTTGGCAATAGAAAAAAATACAACCTTGTGTTTCCTCAGTATTACATTTACTTTGGAGGATGGGTCTAAATCACCACATTAATGTAAGCATTTTGAAGAATATTACTTTTTCTCGCTGATCTGTATCCATACCCATATCAGCTGTGATAGGAGGAAGGATAGAAATTTAATTTTGCATGTCCCAGTTCTGTGCCTTAACTGCAAACCAGTGTCCTCTCCCTCCTGGCAGTACACAGAGGCGGAGTTTTGACAGCAGCCTTTAATAGACTTTCAGAAAGCACAGCTAGAAAAGACCTATGAGGTCATGTAGTCTAGTTCATAGCCAGAGTGATAATTCAGGCTTTTCTCACCACCAGAGGTGACGGTACTCAGTGGCAAGTCAGACATAAATTCCGAGTCAAGGATCTCTACATTTTGCTATGTGAGATTCAAGAAGATAGGAAGTCCATAGCAGCTTCAGTAATTATATTATTTATAAAAGCCTGAATAAGACTGTAGAAAAGCAGCTGAATATTTATTTGACTGCTTAAGCATCAGGTTTGCTTATTTGGTGCTGCAGTTGTTGTTATTTCATGTAATGATTACTAGTTGTGGGTTTGGATTAGGGAGGTGGAGAAGTTTGCTTTTTGTACACTTACAGAAGTACCTTGTGGCACTTCTAGAAGTACAGTGGGGAGCTGAGGGATCGAAACAGTATTGACCAGGTATTACTGCTTCATTAAACTGAAAAAGCTCAATATAAGTTACATTTCTGATGTTATTTACAAAGTTGTCTATCTTCTTACACATGTCTAGTTCCCACTTACTGAAGCTGATGTATGAGACCACTGAAGATTCAGACAGGTGAACTACATCCGATTCCGTTCATCTTTCATATTAACCTATGGGGTTGTTGTTTTTTTTACCCCAAATTATGAGCTTAGAAATGTTTTCTTTGTAAATCCTATTCAGAATCCTTATGTACACCCATGCACACTCATATATCTATCAAACCTTTGTCCCTTCAGAGCATAACTGCCCTAGTAAAAGGTACATATATTTTTATATTTTCTCATATGCATGTAAGAGATGAATCTCCTAGTCCACAGCTCAGGAGGAACAGAAGGAGAGAGAAGAGTGTCTGCTCACCACCCCCTTGAGAGGAGGAGGATGGAGGTATGGTGATATCTGCTGTGCCTGGCAGGAATCCCAGGACAACACCAGCATACCCACGCTGGGCTGTTTGGGACTGAGTGGGTTTTCAGCACTCTTTCTTTGCCTGGAAACTTGTAGAAAAGAGCATGCATATTTATTAAAAAAAAAGGAAAAAAAGAAAAAAAAGAAAAAGAAGTGTGTGTGGGAGGGGATTGATGAATCACATCTTCTGTCAAAGACTCCAAAAACTGAAATGGATCATTACTGAGTGTCTGGAGCTCTTTACTAATCTTTTACATTTTAATGTCTGACAGAATTTTCCTTCATGTCATGCAAGCATTCCTTTTATCAATTGTTTTCCCAACTCATTGCCTTTCACCACCCAGCCTTGTTCCCCTTCCCACCTCTCTACACGCTCTTCTCAGTGTTCACCCCCTCCGTCTTCCCCATCCAAGCTACTCAATTATTCTTCCCCAGAAATGCTACAATTAGTCCTTATTCAAAGCTTCACTCGCTGAGACAATATTACTGATTGACAAGTGCATGTCTTGGGAGCCTGTGGAGGTGACTGATGTCTACTTGCCTTGTGCTGCACCTGCCACCATGGGAAGGATATCAAAAAGACATGAGTCACACAGGGGCCTTGAAAACCTCATTTCTTCCCCTGCTGCTGTTCTTCTGCCATCCCTAATTGATGGACAGAGGAACCCCCAATCTGCCTTGGGAGGTTTTTGTTGGTTCTATAGATGCAGGATTTGTGCTGACAGCTGCACACAGTGCTGAGGAGGCAAAGTGGATGCTCGTTTCCTAGAGGGTCTTCTTCCAGATCTGAGTTCTTCTTCTTCATAGTCCCTGTCAACCAAGTACATGACTAAAACATGGCAGGGAAAGTAAGTTCTCTGAAGGGACAAAATGAAAATGAAGGGCATGTGGCCGCAGTGATAAACTAATTTAAGAGCTGCATGAAACCGTTCCAGTTCAGAGTGACTGAGAGATGTGACAGTATCTACCCCCATAGGTGTGGTGGGTTGGCAGAGCTGACCCTGCTCTCAGCAAGGTCTGATGTCAAAGGCCTGCAAAGGGGTTGGCACATTCACACATAAAGAGAACTGAGCACTCCATTCAGTCTCATGGAGAGATTAATTGGCTATCTTTACATTTCTAAATTAAACAGTGCTGAGCACTGCAGCTCTGCTGTCCACACTGATAAACTGATGGTACGTTTTTGCCTCAGGCACTCCCACAAACAGTGCTCAGAGATATTTTTTGGACACAGCATGAACTGGGGTCACTTCCACAAGGCAGGCTGAGTTGGAGGGTTCAGTACTGATGTGAGCTGGGCATAATAGCAGGTCTTGGTGTCACAACATGAAAAGAGTCATATTTAATAACATGGACAAAGTCACAAAATCCAACTTTTCAGTTTATTAGTTTATTCAGGCTAATTAGTTTGGGCACAGGTTGTTCTCGCATGGCTGTGTTGTCTCCGGTTCAGAAGATAACTCTGTTGGTCCTGTTTCAGATCTGTGCTCAGAGTCCAGACATATGACTTTATTTCTTCTTGCCATTTCCAGTACTAAACTCAGAAGTCAATTATAATTTTCTTCAAAGGGTTTGAACGGGCCCTTTGCCTTTTGTTTTTTGACTTGTCTATTGAATTCTTGGAAACTTTTTTACAAATTGCAGGTGCCAGTTAATGGAGAGACACGAAATCAGCTTGCAATCTCAGGGACATCAAATACCAGCCCTTCTGTAAGGAAGAAAGAGGTTTCTCATAGCAACCTGTAAGAGAGAATCTGTCTCCCAGTACATACAGACTAAGTGCTGTTTTAATGGCTTTGACTTTTGGAGCAAAGGCTCAGTGAGTTGTAATTAGAGGTGGTCATTTGTTTTTAATGAAAGCATTTTCCAGGGGGAAAAAAAAAATGCAGCTTTGCCCAAATCAAAACATGTTGTGAAAATGTGCTGATTTCAGTGACATTTTTATGGGAATAAGTCCAAATGAATCATTTAAATCTTCTCCTTGCATTTTGATAATGTCAGAATGTTTCATTTCAAGAATATTGAAACATTTCATTTTAGCAGTGCAGAAGGAAAGAGCTGTAGAGCGCCAAGTAATCTTGTCCTCAACAGCTGTAAAGCAGAAAGTTTAAAGTAACACAAGATAGTAGGACCAGAATCTGTGTAGGTCTTTCTCCAAAGCCAAATCAGACATAATTTTCCCAGCATTAGGTAGATGAGTTCCTTTGATACATCTTAAGAAAGCTACAGGGAATGAGTGAAGATGAATTACCAAAATTAATAAAGAGAATTTATTTTTTATTGCAGAAAAATAATGAGAGGCAGAATACTAAAGAGAAGAGGCTACTAGCAGAGGTTTCACTTTTGCAAGGGTAATATCTCTTCTGGCATAGTTAACCTAACTTTGAAAGGAAATTAAACCAATCAGATATTTTTTTCCTCAGGAGTCAGTGAGTTACTCCAAAAGTAGCTGCTGACCTTTAATGTCACATTATATTGTAATTTGAATTCACTTTCCAACACAAACAAGTTTTTATGATCTCTTTGGCTGTCCTCTCTGCCAAGCCGTTTCAAGAAACTGACACTGTGTGAATGCCTACAGATGTTCTCATCTAGGCTGCCATCAGTGTATATTGCTCCCAAAATTCGTGGAATTACAATATATTATGTGTAACCAAGATAATTTATAGATGACCAAGAGTCTGATAAAAGAGTAGGTCATGGAAAACCCAGTCAATCAGAAATGAATGGAGTAAGTGACCTAAACACAGTCTTAGAAAACAAAAGAAAGTATCTGAACTCTAATTTTAGAAGAGGTTATTCAAGGTGTGTTTTTGAACATCAGGTATCTTAAATCATAATTAAATTCTGTTATATTTAAACATTAACCCAATGAGCTTGTTTACATTTTAGCAATCATACNGTAAATATTATAATAAATTTATTATGTCACAGTGGAAAGGTAGAAAATAATTTCAACTATACTTTTATAACAATGTTTGGCATATGTCCTAATAACCATGAAGTTTATTACTTGGGATAGAACTATGCAGCATACTATATCATATATGTGTATGTATAATTTGCATCTCCAAGTTACATTTAAAGAAGCCTATATATGGATTTAGTTTTGATTTAAGCATGACAGTAGGAATCACAGACAATTAACTGCAGGGCAAAAGTGCCCTTGGTCTTTTTCTAGGAGCAACAACAGGCAAAAAAACTTTCTTGATCATAACCTCGCTCTTATTTTTTTTTAATTTGGAAAAATCAGAATAAAAATATTAGATGAGAAGGTGCTGATTTGAAGGATACCATTAAATTGGAAGGATAGGAGTATAGTTTGTTTTAGTCTTCAATCAAAAAGGTTTATACTCTCCCCTTGTACAGATTCACTGGTGGAGTGACATACCTCTTTTTGGATGAGTGGGTTTAAATACAAGCTTCTGTCATAGCTGATTGGTTTGGCATCTTGATGGGATGGTCCTTTCAGAGTTGTCAATTTATGAACAGACAATCCTTTAAGGCACGTGTAATAGGGAATTAATTGCTTTTGCTTTTTGGGAGGACACATTCAGCATATCTTCAGAGTTTTAACACTTTCTTCTATTCTTTCCATCTTCTTTTCTGCTTGCTTAATTTCCTCAGTTTTTAATATGAGTGGAAAATCTATTTGAAATAGGTTAAAATACTATCAAAATACTATCATGTCTTTTTTTTAATATAGTCTTTCTAAATGTAGATAATTTTATAGATTTTCAGACCTTAATAATCTCTAATGTTATCATTCATCTTTAGCAATCTACAAAATAGAGATTCTTTATTCTCCCAAGTTGATTAAGGAACCTATTACTTACATACCAAATACATAATGAATTCTGCTATGAATAGGAATATGCTAATGTTCAAATAACTTCTTATATTAGCAACTAATGATCACCTCTAACAGCACGACTATAATTGTGTGTAAACCACCTTCCTATTTATATAGCAATTACATCATGTGTCTGTTATTTGAAATTTGCATTTAAATACAACACATATCCAAGCAAGCAAGAATATTTAAGTTGGGGGAAAGATGTTACTTCTTTTTTATTTCCCCAGGAGGAAAACAGAAATTCTCAAATTCTGTAAATACTCCAATTACTAATCCAATAGAATGTTTAATAAAATAATAGCAATTCTTCAAAAATTCTTCAAAACCTTGAGTTGTATATTTATTATTCCTTATGCATCAATATATAAACATATTTATTAACATTTCTTCAAATTTAGAAAAGGGGCCATGCATCTTTGTCCCAGACTACAAATAAATCACAGTAATTGTGTTACAGTACATTGTCATATCAAGACAGAGGGTTAGGCCTCCTAACAAAGCCATTGCTTTTTGACTTTACTATTTTGAATCATTCAGTTTTGACTTTCAGGTATATTAAAATACATCTTTGATATGCTAGACAGAATGAAATGCTCAGATCTCTCAATGCAAGGCATTTCACCAAACTCTCTTAATATTTTTTTCTGTCTTTTCATGGCATCCAAGACAATTTTTCAGTATATTTTCAGTTGCGTTCTGATATCAATCTCACCAATGCTGTAAATGGACGTAAAATTCACCTTCCTATCATTCTGATTTTTCATACTGCATCAATCTGCTGTTTCCGGTTTTCATTATGCATATTATAGGGTGGCTTAATGTTTACCCCAGCGTACCTGAAGAAAACTGATTTGCCACCTAGAAATCAGAAGGGGTACAAAGTGGGATGTACAAAATAGGATTTTTCCACCAAACCCTGAATCTTGAGAAATATAGCAAATAGTTATTCATCTCAAATCTTAGCTCTTCAGGCCTTACTCCAGCACCACTGAGAACGCTCCAGAATGTACCTCTGGCCTCCAGTGAACCACTGATCTCCTTTTGGCACTGTGGATTACCTGCCATTCCCACATGGACATCACAGACAACTCAAGTGCATCTCAGATGTCATCAGCCTTCATTATATAGGTAAACAAACTTAGATCTGTGATTTTGTTCCCAGTTTAGTCAGAGCAAGCAACTCTGAAGCAGTTTTAGCCTCGCTTACTCTTATTTACTTTCCACCTGTCATCTGCTAGCCTAAGTTAGTACTTCCCAAATCTAGTGTTAGAAGGAAAATTGAAGTCTTTCTCTGCTTACCTTTGCAATGTCATTCCTGATTTTAGACCTGTAGTATATCTTTCCTTACTGTATTTCTCCAGGCTGAGTCCCAGTCTTCTTTGCTCTTCTTTGTATGAATTGTTTCATAACTTTGATCATTCCTTGTCATCCTTCAGCGTTCTTGTCATCAAATTAATAAACCCCTTGAAACCTAAAGACAAAAATGTATTTCAGATGTCTCTCAGAACAAACAGACAAACAAACAAACAACAACAATAATAATAATAAAATCATTATCACTGTCACTTTTTGAAGGGGATATTCTTCAAATTCCCCTGAAACTGGACTTCCCTTGGCTTCAGACTATGAGCTCTTTACAGCCTTACAGTCTGGTCCCTGGATGAACGATCGCACTTCAGCAGTGTTAAGGGAGCAAAATCTGTGAATTTCCCATTATGGGTTTAATCCAGATCCATAGATGTTAACGACAGCGTTTCTTTTTACATCAGAGTTTGTTGGACGGGATGCAAGCTGTCTGTAAAAATGTTGAGCATGTCTTTTATTAAACGTCTGGTTATTTGATGTGCCATTTTCTGATGTATATTTGATAAACAAATTTGTTACCAGCAGCGTTCTTGTTACCAGTGACATTTAAACACAAATGCAGATTTATATATGAGCAATTGTGTTTCAAGAGTAACTCTGTGCATAAGTCAGCATTTTGCAAATGTTACAAAAATGTACAAGCCCAAGCAGAAAAAAAAACACTTGCCCATCTTCTGCTACATTTGATGTAATGAAAGGTAATTATATCCTATTCACACATTAAAAGAAAGTACTTGTCTTGATAAGACCTTGATTGAAAATCTGTTGAAGTTAATGGAAATCTTTCAATTAGTTTTGGTGGAATGTGTCTCGGGCTTTCAGGAGGAAAGTAAAGTTCTGCAGAGAGATCTTTCAGGATTGCATTTGAAGGATTTTCAACGCAATGTTTAGGTGCTCCTGAAACACCTCCTCTTCTGAAAATCATACCTCTGGCATTCTTCTTGTTATATCAACATAAAGAGAATACCATTGACTCATATCTACTGGGGTGAAAATCCAATCTCATATATGTCCTTGCTGTATAAGGATATTTAGAAAGGAAATACATGTCCTTAAAATTATATCAGTTCACCTTACATGCTTAAGAAAGAGGCCATTTCTAAAGGATATTGATTAAAATGGAAATACATTCAAATAAATGGATTCTTGGCTTGAAATAACCTTTACAGTAAGTGAATGGTCTATTTTGAAAGTATGATGGGTGTTCTGTGGGGCACCACTGTATCTTAATTTTATTTCATTGCTATAAAGAGTTTTCTTCTGTTTATGAAAATGATATGCAAAGTGAGATCTATGGATTTCAGAATGGAGAGAAGCAGGAAATTTTTTCTTAAGTAGATATTTGCCTGTTTCTCATCATTCTTCAGATTTGCCAAAGGCCAGAGCCAGAGGCTCAAGCAAAGATGAGGTTTTGTAGGCACTTTATCAAATAAAAAATGAAAATAATTCCTTCACATGCAAATAATAGAGTTTGTTGACTGTTTCATTTCTGAAGCACAATATCCTCTTGCAAAAAGACATAGGAGATGAAAAATGGAATGTTCTAGACCCTGGCCTGGAATGTAACGATTTCAGGCTGGTACTAATACACATTTAAAAATTAGAGTTCAAAATAAAACATACAGAAGAATAAAGTAGATTTTGTAAAATAACATATACCCATTGCCTCCTCACTTTCAGAAAGAATCTGCAATTAGAATTGATTGAAAAGCTGCATGTGAGTGTTTTCCACTTCTCAAAATACCAAAATATTTATGAACTTTGGGGATGATCCAAACAGTGTAGGCCACCAAACGTTTCTGTTAGATAATAGGTGCTCCAGCATCTATGTTTCCTTATGCTAAGAGTGGAATCCCTTTTAAAAATCATTCTGCCAAAAATGCAGTTACTGCAGCAATAGAACAAATAAGAGTTCATGCTGCAAATAAATGCTCTACAGAATTAGGGAAAACAGAGATTGACACCAGTGGATTTACCCAGGAAAAGAGAGAGAAATAATGTAATTGCCCCAATAAGGAAAATATCAATGCAAAAGAGAGCCCTAACAGCTGTATATAGTAGGCACACTGTGTACTTCAGTTCTTAATTAAGCGTCTTAAAAATATCCTGAATCTCTGAGATGCTTTGCTTTCTTTTTTTGCTTCAGTTAGGTGATGAGAAGGCATCCAAGGCAAGGTTGAATGGAGCTCTTGGGCAGCCTGATGTAGTGAGTGTCAACACTCCCCATGGCAAGAGGGATGGGCGTTAAGGTCCCTTCTAACCCAAACCATGGTTCATGGCATGATTCCATGACAGTACTAGGGGCTGCACTAAGATGTAATACTTCCACTCTGTCCACTTGTATTGTTCTTCAAGATGCCTGCTACAATACTTCTGAACACTTTTCCCTAGGCTTCTTCAGTACAAAAGAATAGACCATTTCCTTCTGTATTAAAGCAATTATGAATGGAGGAGTAAGAGTTATATAGATTTTTTGTTGTGTTTTGTTTTTTGTGCACATGAAAATTATATATATTTATTTATAAACTGATTAACTATTTCTGGGGATATCCTTAATCAGTGCACTGATTACGAGGGAGGCTGAAAGCAAGTTCTCACAGGGAAGCAAAATACAAATTTGGCTTTAATCTGAATGAACACAGTGTGAAAATGCACTAACCACTGCATAATGCTTTTGTAACTGTAATGTATTTATCCTGAAGCAAATTGTGCACCAGTTGTGATCTAGGTGATTTTTTTTTCCTGAATTTAATATTACATGACAGGTGAGTTTCTTTGCCAAATAGCAACACTACTCAGTATCTGCAGATGCTTCCAGGCGGAGATCTTAAAATACTTTGCCAAAATTGAAATGATCACTCTAGATTTCTGTGAATGGAAACCTTAATGCTATCATTTCAGAATGATCCTCAGACTTCTAGTTGTGTACTTTAAATCCTAAATTTTTTTCAAGAAGAGGAAAGATGGGTGCTGACAGTTTTCATATGAGCTCTTTAGAAACAAAGAATAGTGTTTCATGAGAGACAGGAAGAATCTCAGAGCAACTGTGTTAAATTTATGAAACCTCCTGTATGAATTCTATATGAATGAAGTGACTTGTGGGCAGGCAGATATTAATCAACACAAGTCTTTGAAATAAATGCACCTTCAATTGAAGGTACTGGAAGTTGTTCTCTGCACTTCTTTGTGGAGAGAGAAAAAGAGAAGGTACAGATGTAGAAAAAGAAAAGGTGTTTGGATAGATCTCCTGGGGATATACACTAGGGATTTTACCTTGTTCTTAAAACAAAATTTAGAGAAGATATATACTTTAAGATCTGCTTTAATTGTCAGTCATAACTCAATTCCTCCAGATCTCTGCTTTTTTTCCAAACTCCCTCTAGCCTTCCAAAACCTTTTTGATAGCCCATGTCCAACAGTGAACATACAATTTCAGTAGTGACAGTTCCCAGCTTGTATATATACATGGAGAAGTATATATCTTCTTCCTGACATAGTATCTTTGTGCAGCAATTCCCATCTTGTTCGTGACAAAGGCATGAGCCAGAGCTCTTAGAACTAATAACATCAGCTTTTACAACTTGCACCATAAAATGGTTCAGTGCCACAATATTCAGCACTGCAGCATCTGAAAAAGGCGCTGAATGAAGGCAACAGAATTCTTGGTTTGGTGCCTCAGCTACATGTCCAAAGAGAGTGAGATAGAAATGCTGAAGGTAGAAAAAAGGTCTAGGCACAATCAAACAGTGCTAACCTTTGCCCTTTAGTAAAAATCAGCTGTGTCAGAGAACATTAACTGACCAGGAGTTTAAAAGTTAAAGTGTTTCTCTTGGAAGCACTTACCAGCTTCCTTTCCTCTAATTGTTGGGCAATAAATTGTTCTTTCCAAACCAGGAAGGAAGAAGGAATATTGTAGAGAGTAAGATGGAGAAAAGATGAATGGAAAATATCTGAACAGGCTGGGGGTCTGAGTGCTTTCTGATATAGCACTGTTCAGGAGTTGATGTCTTCTGTACAAAAAGCAATGTAAAAGACTCAAGGAGGTTCCTTTCCAGAGGTTTTTTCACCCAGTTAGTGAGAGATTTCTCTGGAGCTGTGGATTCAAGTCCATCAGATGAAAAAGAAATCACTGATTTTTCTCCTCATCTTCCCAAGGGAGCAATGTACTAATGCCACTGTGAGTTACACTTAGAACTATATGTTCTTCTTGCTCCCATCCACCAGATATACACCTCAGGTTCAGTCCTATGGGCACGGTGAACAATCTCATACATAACATTAAAGTGGGTGTGGATCCTCATTGGGGGATGTGGTTTAGAATGAGACTGAGATCTGTACCCTTGGAAGCCTGGTGACCTTCCATTGCCTTGAGGGTCAGGCAAGAGACCCTTAGGATCCAAATTACTGCCTTCTGCTCTTAAGGATGCATTTAAGTACCCCAGTGCATTGGCAGCTAAACTGCACAGTCTGGAGCTGTAAGGGATTCATATATTCTGTGGCTTCAGAGGGGGACAGATAAGGTGAACTGAACTAGGGGCTAGATTTCCACATATGCCATTGTTTTCATGGCTGCATCCCATTGCAAACAATGTTTATTTCCTCATCCATTATCCCCTCTAGACTTATTTCAACATTATGTCTTGCTTTCAGCTTTTCCTTCCAGCTGCCTTTGTGTTTCAAATTGTCTTCCCCAAGATTGATCTTATTTTGTTATTTTCACCTCTTATTTCTAATTTCTCTAAATCTGATGGTATTATTACTCTACCCTGACGGGCCCCACTACTCCTCCCAGCTGAACATCATCTGTAGGCTTCGTTAGTGTGCTCTTTGCTGTCTCAAGCAAGGGGCTGCCTATTTTCTTTTTTTACCAAGCACTCGTTTCCCTAATCATTCCTCACTAAGCCGTAACATCCTTCACATCTGCAAGAGCTGGAACTGAGAAGTAAACTGCCTCCCTGCCACTCCTTTATCAGGACATCTGTACCTTGCCAAAGCCCCTGATGCTATCATGCAACAAGGGAAGTAATGCAAGCCAAGAGTGAACCTTGTCAAGTCTGGAAGTGTAACTTGGGGCTGTACCAGGATTAATTATGCCTTCTGCTGCTTTACACACTCATGTCATCAATAAATTCTAATAAACAGGAGTAGAATGTTCTTATTCATGTCATTCCAGAGGAATTAGAACACAGTAGTGTTATTTAGCAATGCAGATGTTTTATTATTGTGTTGTTTATGTGAAAGTGGATATGACATGAAGAGGTATATCAAATGAGCAATAGAGAGAAGCGAGCTGTGCTCTCTTTTTGATTATGCATATTTATTCATACTGCAGAAGTTACTGCACATAGCAGACTCTTCTAAGATGGATTGCTTGGTTTGGAAACCTAGTCTCCTTCCTTTTATTTCCTTTTTTTTTTTTTTTAAATAAAGTTTAGATATGTCAATACTACCTTTGTACAGCATTTATGAGTTCTTTCTTTAAATTGCACCTTAATTGGTTTAGTCACCACAATTGCAAAACACGAACCTAATCACCAGAAGCTAAGTAAGCAGAAAAAATAATGATTTGGAGCTGTCTGTCTGCTGCTGCCGAACAGACACACTGGGCACGGTTTAAAGCTGTAATTGCANTCATCTCTCATGTCTGCACCTTTGTTCTTCTGCTGACTGTGCACTCACAAAACAAAGGATCTGCACAGAAAAAATGTCAAGGCCATCATCTAACCATAAAAAATAAAATAAACTAGTGTTTTTGGGGATTAACGACGTGTTGCACACCAGTAACCATTTCTAAGGCAATATTACACAGTATTAAACCATCACATAATGTCATGTCTGGAGTCTAAGAGCATGTATGTAGATAGGTAGTTGTTAACATGTGAACAGCCACACTGGCAGATGGGTAACCATTTGTCAAGCCAATGTAACTTGAACATATGTCTAAGTCTTTGGAGTAAAAAAAAAACAAAAAAAAAAAAAAAAAAATAAAAAAAACCACGGGATGTCAAGGGGCTCAAAGACTAAAAAGAAACAGTGCAAATTGTATGTGATAGTCAAGCAGCTTTTGATTTCAAAAGGGTGTTGGCATTTGCTTATAGTATTTATATACAAGTTTGTGCAAGTCATATGTTGAATTGATATGTTTTAATAGAAAATAAGTCTCTCGTTCTTCTATCTTCTCAAGAGCTGGGGGTCTGGTTCTGATCGTAAGGGGGAAAGGAAAAAAGAAGGAAAAAAAAGAACAAAAAAGACTTTCATGGGGAAAAAAAACTGCCCGGATTGCGCTTTGTTTTTTTGATTTTGTTTTCTTTAACGATTTGAAAGGAAAGCAGTGCTAAGGCAACAGAACTTCACTAAGCACTTTTCTGCTGGTTTAAATTAGTTAAATTATTTCGTATAAATTAGATATAATTCTACCTTTCCGATATGTATAAAAATTGATGAAGCTGCATGGTTTAAAATAGGAAATCCACGTTATAAAAAGTCATTAAAAATTCTGTACAAAAACCACAACAAAATAATTCGGCGCAGGAAAGGTAACAAGTAGTAAAACGTTGGTTGAAAAATAGAGATCTCATATATATTTTGTAATTGGCCCATCGCGAGGTTAAAAATTGCATAGATCCGAATTATTGCTGGTGGCCCCGCTCGGCGGCGGCGCTCACTCGTGGAAGATGGCGCTGAGCTGCGCGCTCAGGACGCGCTCGTGGTGCGGGTGCCCCTCGTAGGGCGCCAGGCCNTTGTCTTCTTCCTTTTATTTTCTTTTTTTTTTTTTTTAAATAAAGTTTAGATATGTCAATACTACCTTTGTACAGCATTTATGAGTTCTTTCTTTAAATTGCACCTTAATTGGTTTAGTCACCACAATTGCAAAACACGAACCTAATCACCAGAAGCTAAGTAAGCAGAAAAAATAATGATTTGGAGCTGTCTGTCTGCTGCTGCCGAACAGACACACTGGGCACGGTTTAAAGCTGTAATTGCATTGTGGCACTGGCTTGCTGTTCCCAGCACATGCATAATGTAGCTCCCAGTTGCAGACTGCCACATATCCTGCTGTATTTACCCTCAGATGCCAGCAGAGCACATGCCACCCCCAACTGCTGTTTCCCAATAGTGTAAAACTGTCACACTTTCAATTAGATGCCCCAGAGCACTTTGTCACCCACTGGAGGGTATAGTCATATTATGATGGGGCAAGATTATGGGCTAAATGCATCCCTAGAAGATCTGTGCAAGCTGTGGCAAAATTACTCTGCAAATGAATTTGAATGCATTACTCAATTCATTCTATTGATCATAAAGCAGGGCCGTGCCCTGTTTCCTTTTGAAGGCACAGCTTTGTGATCACAATGACCTGGGGCAGCATCTAGACTTATTACATCCCTGTAGATCTCCACAGCCAAAGTAGACAAAAAAAATATATATANTCACTTCCAATAATGTTGAGAATAGAATTATAATAAGTAACAAAATTTTTGAGAAAAAAAAAAAAAAAAAAAAAAAGAAATAATAATAATAAGAAAAGAATTAAATGAATAAATAGCATATATCTTGATGAAAGTTTTCACAGCATCTAACTAAAGAGGGAGACAATGTCTTAGAAAAGTGATAGGAGAAGGACTTGGAAAATTAATTATTAAGAAATATTAATTATGCTAAAATGAAAGACACTGGGCTCAGATTTGTAAAGTTTTCAATTGAAAGCTTAAAATTTGCAGGTTTGTAAATATTTTAGGCTCCTCAAAGGAAATATCCAATGAATCCTTTTACAGAGACAGACATTGCTCAGCTTCCAATTTGGAAACCTAAAGGAGTCTATATGCATGTGTGACTTCAGGTATGAGTCTACATATGAGACAACTGGAGTCAGTGGAAATTTAACCAGTGGAAACCAGAGATGTTTGTCTGATCAGCCAGTACTTGTCCACTTGACAATGAGGTGAATTGTCCTTGATGTGGCATTTCCAGTACTTGGCGAGATCTCCAAGAGGAAATGCTAGGATAGACACTAGTCCCACAGATAAATACATCTGGTGTACAATCTGGTGCTACCAAAGGAATTTTTATTTTTCCTGAAATGTCATTTATTCATATCCCTTTGTTTTGCAGCTTCATGTTTGTTTCAGTAATTAACTTAGAAAGCTGAAGTATGTCTTATAGTTTTTATATCCCAGATGCACTAAGAAACTTCGCTAAGCTAAAGTTTAAAATACATGTTTAAGTCCTTTACAAGATCAAGGCATTGCTTAAATAAATATGTGTTAATTTGAGCCTAATTGGCTTAATATTAACACCACATGACTATTAAGAATCAATTGATTTAGTTTCAACGTGGAACACTGTATACATATCTAATTTAGAAAGCTCAAAGAAATTGAATGCAAACAAGTCTGAGAATGCAACAGCGAAGTCACAAATTTAAGCACACAAGAGCCAGGGTACAGTAACAGTGCAGTTCTTCCAGCATAGCGATAATAATTCAAACATATTGTATCTATATAGTATTTTTATTACCAGTCAGACTATTAAATGCATACTTAAATCTATGCACGATATGCAATTGTGGGCAAGTCTATTGTTACTCTGAAAACTATAGTTTTTCCATTTCCTAATTGCAGTTTCGTGGCACTGCCAAGATTTTGTGTTTAATTTATATAGGGATTTCTGTGTCCTTAGAGCTGTTAATGGAATGGATTCACAAAGACCCCTACTATAAGGAAGGCAAGACTCGTAAGAATGCTATTCATCATACCACCTTTCATCAGCAAGATTAAAACAGTTTTTATCTATATTTTGCCAAAGGAAATGGAATCACAAAGCAATGACCTCATTTACCTACTGCTGAGCAGCAGGCCAGTGGAAGCACTAATAATAAAACCAAGGCCACCCAGGTCCTAAACCAATGCCTCCAGTGAGGCACAGAATAGGTTATGAATCAGACATCTGAATGCACTTATATCTGACTCTGCAAGGACAATACAGATGTGCAGGGCCAGGTCCAAGCCAGATCTTCTCCCAGGACCTGCTAGTTTCAGTAAATATAGATGTAACCTCTCGGTCTGCTTATTTCCTTAGGCACAGAGCTGTTGCTTATACAGTATACAAAAAGTTTCCAACATGACTGCATGGTTCTCAACATAATACATAATCAGCAGAATCTCAGCTTTCTTTTGTATCGTTTTTTATTTTCTTGGGGAAAAAAAAAAACAAACACAGAGACAACAACCAAGCAAGTAAACAAAATCTTTTCCAAGCACAATATAACTGAAACTTGTACACTGCTGTAATCTCAGGTGTCAGGCTGTCTGTACTGCTCAGTTAGCAATACAGTTCCATGCCTCTCACCCATTAGCAAAACACCTAGAGGGTATCCTACCTGACTGTTCTATAAACAACCTTCCAGACCCTTTATCCAAGAAAGAGTAGCCTGCTGTTCACTGTAATCTGGGGCCAACCCCCAGCTCACTACAACTTTCCTTCAGGTAGTTATAGAGAGCAATAATGTCTCCTGTCAGTCTCCTCTTCTCCAGACTCAATAATCCCAGCTCCCTCAGCAGCTCCTCATAAGGCCTGTGCTCCAGACACCTCACCAGCTTTGTTGCCCTGCTCTGGACATGCTCCAGGGACTTGATGTCTTTCTTGCAGTGAAAACACAAAACTGAGCACAGTATTCCAGGTGCAGCCTCGTCAGAGCTGAGTACAGAGGTACAACTACTTTCCTGTTCCTGCTGGCAACGCTATTTCTGATACAAACCAGGATGCCTTTGGCCTTCTTGGCCAACTGGGCACACTGCTGGTTCATGTTCAGCCAAGCATTGACCAAAACCCCCAGGTCCATTTCCCCTACATGGTCTTCCAGCCACTCTACCCCAAGCCTGTACCATTGTCTGGGGTAGTTGTGGCCAAAGTGAAGGACTTGGCACTTGGCCTTGTTGAACCTCATCCCATTGGCTTCAGCCCAGTAATCCAGCCTGTCCAGATCCCTCTGTAGGGCCTTGTTACCCTCAGGCAGATCGACACTTTGAATTCTGGCATCCCTCTAGTTGTCTGACAGACCTACCATCTTACCTGTGGACTATTCAATCTCAGAGCTTGTTACTATGCAAACTCAGTAGAATTTGACTGAAAGAACAGGCAAATGGCAGTGAATTGGGTTGTTTAAGGTGAACAGGTACAGAGCGCAGCCGAGAAAATGCGCTGACCAGCATTTGCTGCAATGACATACAACAACACAGATAGTCTCCAGGGATGATCTGAAAAACCACACTGCAGAGAACACGCTAACATAACAAACATTCCAGGGTCAGTCTTTCCAGATCTATGTTCAGCTACAGTATTTAGGTTAAACTCAAAAAAATGGCATTTACCTCATTCAGAAACAGACAATGTGTCTTCCTGGAGTGACCTAGGCTACCTGAAAATTGAGTCAGCTGCTTCCTCTAGCATGTTAACATGCTTCACAAGTGTGGGTGAAGGGATGGGCTAATGTATGAATGTGAGTTCAGTTTCATGGGAAGAAGAGATGGCACCATGTCAGACGTACTAGTAGCCTATCTGCCATTTTGCCTGATCTTTCCCAGCTCATGGCCTGGTGCTGGTATAGTACAGAGCAGCTGGGTGCTGCCATACACCTTTAGCAATCATTCTTTAGTAGAACTGTGGTGCCAATGTCCAGTGTAATACTTGGATTAGTTAGCTCAGCTAAAATGGTGCCAAGTTCTGGGCTTGTAGCAAACAACCAAACAGTGAACGTGATTCCTGTCACCTAGTTTTAACTGTTGGAAGGATGGGTATTTAGTTTCAGATTGTCATATGAACTTCCTCTCAAGGATTCTTCTGTCTTTCCCAAAAGACAGAATGATCTGGTGACTCACTCCAAGCAGAGGGAAGTGAAACAAATCACCTTCTGGAAATGATTCTCTCTGCTGTATTTTTTTTTTTTTTTTTTGGAAGACAGAACAAGTAATCATGCTTCTTAGTGAGTAGGAAAGTGAGGTGAAACTTTTTAAATCAAGACTCAGATTTTAAATTTGAGGAGTCTGTGACAGCCTCCAGGTCCACAGTTTGCCTACCAATAAAAAGGGTTGCATTCCCTTTAAATCAGTGGTTAACATTTTGCTATGTATTTCACTTTTGCTTATTTGCTTAAAATTATCAGTATCTATCAGTAATATGTCATAGTCACTGTTGTACCACGCCTTTATTTTGGTCAGATTTTCAGACATTTTCTGGCAAATGGGTTATAGCTTTAAGATATGAACATAGTCTCTAAGTTCAGCCTTCAAAATGGGGAGAAAGTAAGAAATAATAGGTTGTCAGCTCTCTTTAAAACGGTGCATGCATCAGGAGAGAAAATAAAGATGCTATTGCTGTTCATAGGAGACTTCAGAAGCATTCAGATAATGCTTACATCTGCTTTAATGATTCCATTTAAGCTGTCATTTTCAGCATTTACTTTGCAGCATTCAAAAGCAACTACACTTACATGTTCTCAACAGACTCAGTGCCAGTCTCAGATAGAAAATAATGATGAAGAAAAGGGAAGAAAATGAAAAGTTCCATACAGTACATCTCAAAGAACAAATTCCTTGCAGGAAATTAGCAATAATTTTGGGACCACCACTGCTGAAGAGACGTTTCAAAGGAAAAGTGAGCATGCTTTCTTTCTTTCTTTCTTTTTTTTTTTTGCAAGCAGTAACAAAAGGAAGAAGTAAAGGCAGGCTCTTTACAAGGCTTAAAGGGCCACAGGCAAATATTTTGGAGAAGTACTGGAATCAGGGTGTTCTTGTAAGACTCTACATAAATCAATTCACCTCCTTTGCCCCCGTGCTTCAGTGTGGTTTGCCATAACTGGAGCAGCGAAGACATGCTTCAGTTGGTGCTGCAGAGCTCAGTTTTGTCTCCCCAGCTGGACCCCTGCAGATGAAGCTTTGGGCTTCCTTCAGTGCTGACACAGCTTTCCTCTGTGGCCTTGGGCAAGCTGCTTAATCTGCTTGTCTGCTTACACCTTTGACAGAGACACTCTGACAAATACTATGCTTTGATATAAGTCCTTCCACACAACTACAGATTGTTTCTTCTTCCTGCCCAGAACAACAGGGGAAGGAGCACCTTTTCTTCAGCCTGTAAGAATGCAATCTCTTCTGCTCACTCTGCTGCATGAGCAGTTGCATCTAGTTGCATAAAGTCAGAGCATTCAGCTGGGAGCCAGGAGGTGATGAGTTGGGTAATAACATATTTGTATAAAACATCACCTTCATAAGACTTCTGGGGAGACTGTACAATCAGTGTCAAGCTCAAGGGAGTCATGGATTTTCAGG